>PVLC010000755.1:0-84787 GCA_004027655.1 Graphiurus murinus
AAAAAAAAAAAAAAAAAAAAAAAAAAAAAAAAAAAAAAAAAAAAAAAAAAAAAAAAAAAAAAAAAAAAAAAAAAAAAAAAAAAAAAAAAAAAAAAAAAAAAAAAAAAAAAAAAAAAAAAAAAAAAAAAAAAAAAAATAGGGCTTGGGGTGCAGCTCAGAGGTTGAATGCTCCTAGGTTCAACCACAATACCACACACACACACACACACAAACACAAAATAATAATAATAATAAAAATTTAAAAAGGGTAAGACAATAAGAACTAGAATGAGAGTCAACTGATACTACTTTGGAGACAGACTAAGATTAGCTGGTAAAGCCAAAGTTGTATATACTTCTCCCCACAATTCCACTGCAACGTGTATTTCTAGAACTATGTAGCATATAACTTAAGGAGGCATGCATAAAAACAATCCATGTAGTATTATTACCTTTTACATGACCACAAACCCTAAAATTTCTGTAAGTGAAGGAGGAAGGGAAACTGTGGAATATCAAATAATAGAACAAAATTAAAACTAAACCAATCAACTAATATTGATGAAACAGACCAAACTGGATTAATACAGATAAACCCCTCAAAATAATGCTGTACAAAAACATTTCAGAACAATAAAGTAAGTATTAATATGAAGTTGAAAAAAGTACAAAAAGTACTGGATTTTGTTACAGATACAGGCAGACAGAAACATATAGTAATGGTGAAACTTCTACAGGAATAACAAACACTAAATCAGGAGTTTATTTCTAGGGAAGAGAGAGGGTGAAGGGCATATATTTGGGCCTCAACTGTATCTGTAATGTTTGTTTTCTAAGTAAAACTAATTGAAAAAGGAAAAGGTGGAAAGAGTATATCCTAGATAAATATGAATTCAAAGTTAATATTCAAAATTAGTATCAAAAGCTTGAATACCAAAAACTTTACTTATATAAATTGAGGGAAACTTAATGACAAAGGAATAAAATCCTTCAGTAAGATGTAAGGTTTCCAGATCCTATATATACATTACAAACTGGCTCCCAAATTTTTATGTGTGGGGGAAGCAATCTGATAGAACAACAAGAAAAATCCATTGTTATAACAGGATATTTTTAACATCTTTCTCCAAAACTCAGAAAAGATGTAGATTAATGACTGTATAGAAGATATGATCCAAAACAATAGCTGGTCTAATGGACGTGTATTATTACCTGAATCCAACACATATACAATATACGTTTTAAGCACACAAGGAATAGTACAAAAACTGACCAAGTACTCAACTACAAAATTATTGATGAACTGGGCTAGGGGTGGATGTAGCTCAGTGGTAGAGCCCTTGCCTAGTATGAACAAGGCCCTGGGTTCAATTCCCAGCACCTAAAAACAAAACATGAAGAATGGTCTATATTCTCTGATCTAAATGAAATAAAGCCAGAAGTCAATAGTGGAAACATTATAAAAACAAAAAGAAAATAAAGAGACATGCTTAAAAACTCAAACACCATTTCCAAATATCTCAAGGATGAAAAGAGAAGTCCTGAGAGAAAAAGAAAGATTTCAGAGTAGCCAGCCGTCTACGATGTGGTCATACACTGTTATAATTTGGACCTGGAACGTCCCCCAAAGGTTTATGTGTTGAAGGCTTAGTCCCTAATGCAGCAGTGTTCACAAGTGGAGCTCCTGGGAAGTGACTGGTTCGTGAGGGCTCTGCCCTCGTGGGCGGATTAATCCACTGATGGATTCAGAGCTGAATGGACTACTGGAAGGTGGTGGGAACTATGGGAAACGGAGATAGTTTAAGGATGTAGGTCACAGGAGGAATCCTGGTTTGTCCTTGGTCTCTTCTGTGGGCGTATACACCGTCACTCTTGTACGCATTTCTCTATCTCTCTCTCTTGCTTGCTCTCCTTTCTGGCTACCATGAGGTGAGCAGCTCTGCTTCTCTACACCTTTCCACCATGATGCACTGCCCCACCATAGGCCCAGAAACAATGGGGCCATGTACCATGGATTGTCACCTCTGAAACTATGAGCCAAAATAATTCTTTCCTCCTTTAAATTGACTTTCTCTGGTATTTTGTCACAATGATGAAAAGTTGAATCATACAGTTTTTCTTGGATTCTTATTACGTTTCCTTTGTGAGCTTGTGGGAGTGGGTTTCTGTTCCATATAATCAAATGGCTCCTTCTCAGAACAAAATCCCAGATACTACAACACTAGTCAAATTATGGTTAGTTTTTAAAATGCATATGGTGAAATTACAGAAACATTCAAGGAAGCAGGATAAAAAGGATGAAATATGAATCACTTCTTAATGAAAGCACTGTTAACATATCTAATCTCATTTATTCATTCCCATTTTACAGATGAAGACATCAAGACTCAAGTTTGCCCATGGTCACAAAGCTGGTAAATAGCAGAGAAAACACTTTATCTTAGTTTTATACAAGATAATTCTGCCTTGCTTTGTGAAAGTGGAGGTGCCATCTGTGTAAGTGAAGGGAACAGAGGGAGTAGGCACTCCCAAAGCAACTCAACAGACCAAGCAATTAGCAGGCCAAAAGCAGAAGTCTGATATGGGATTTATGGGAATCTAGAAATATGTGTGAGTTGGGCGTTGTGGTGCATGCCTCTAATTCCAGTACTTGGGAGGCTCAGACAGGAGGATTGTGGGTTTGAGGCTATCCTGAGTAACTTAAAGAGACTCTCAGCAATCTAGTGAGACTCTGTTTCAAAACCAAAAAAAATGGTGGTATAGCTTCAAGACAAAATGTCCTTGGGTTCAATCCCCAGTACAAAAAAAAAAAGAAAGAAAGAAATATGTATGACATGGGGGAGAGAGTATAGACTCTGGAGTCAGAAAGACCTAGGTTCAAATTCCAGTTTGGTAAGTTATCAGAGGTGTGATGAGACAATTAGTATCCCTTTCCTTATAGAAAAAATAGCCTTTACAGATATTACTGTTCAGATCCAATGAGTTATGTCAACAGAAAATACTCCAGCCGGGCATGGTGGCGCATGCTTATAATCCCAGCATTTGGGAGGCTGAGACCTGAGGATCCGGGTTCGCAGCCAGCCTCAGCTACCTAGTGAGGCACTCCGCAACTTAGACTCGGTTTCAAAATAAAGAATAAAAAATAGGGCTGGGGGTATAGCTCGGAGGTAGAATGCCCCTGAGTTCAATCCCCAGTACCGCAAAAAAAAAAAAAAAAAAAAAAAAAAAAAAAAAAAAAAAAAAAAAAAAAAAAAAAAAAAGAAAAAGAAAATGCCCCGTAAAACCAGTTGTACATTTACATTCTTTCACCATATTATACAGTATTCCTTAAAAGAAGAATCAGAAAAAAATTATTTCAAGACTCATTATCAGGAGTTAGTAAGTATATGCATGCACACATTTAAAAATAAATGAGGGTGGTCTCTTTGCACTGCTTAGTGCTAAACAGTGTCCATCTGAAAAAGGTATACACCACTTCATAATACACACTTCAGATATTAATGTCCCTTCTGATTTCAGTCTACTGTTTCTACCATTCACTCCTTAGACCTGTATGGTAGGCAGAATAATGCCCTCCAAAAGATGTCCACACCCTAATTCATGGAAACTATGAATATATTACCCTACAATGTAAAGACATTGCAGATGTGATTAAGATAAGACCCTGAAATGGAGAGATTATCCCAAATTATCCAGGCAAAACCAATCTAATCACAGAAATCTTTAAATGCAGAGAAACTTCCCTAGATTAGAGAGATGGAATAAACCAAGAAGAATCAGAAAGATGGGAGATGAGAAAGATGTGGCTCACTATTACTGCTTTTGAAAGTAGAAAAGGGGGCCGCTGACCAAAAAAATGTGGGTATGGGGGCAAGTTCTACCTGCTGGGAAAAGCTGGGCATGGTGGTGCACACCTGTAATCTAGTACTTGGGAGACTGAGACAGGAGGATCACAGGTTTGAAGCCAGGCTCAGCAATTTAGTGAGGTTCTCAGCAACTTAGTGAGATCCTGTTTCCAAATAAAAAATAAAATAGGTCTGGGGGTGTAGCCTGGAGGCAGAAGGCCCCTGGGTTCCAACCCCAGTACTACAATAAATAAATATATAAATAGATAAACAAATACTGAGAAAAGCTCTCAGATGAAAGCTAGAAAGCAAACAGGTATTGTAGTCCTACAGCTACATGGAACTAAATTCTGCCAACAATCTGAATGAGTAAGACCTCTGCAGAAGATAATCTACCCTTGTTGAAACTCTGATTTTAACCCAATGAGAAACATCAGATTTCTGAACTATAGAATGCTAAGATAAACTTGTACTGTTTGAGCTCCTAATTTTCTGGTAGTTTGTTATGGTAGCAATAGAAAAGTAATATATCTTCCTCCTCTCATTTTCATTAAAAAAAAAAAAAACAACATAAATTTTTATACGTGTGCCTTTAAATTCTCTTGGAAACAAGTAGGAATAAATTGGTCAACGCATGCAGCCTACCCACCACGCATTCATCATTCACTGAAGTATTAACTGTGCCAGACACCATCCTGCCTTCACGGAGTTGGCAGCAGCATGCAGCCATCAATATTCATTTTCTTCTCTTTTTCCTCAGGTTTGGCCATAAGCACAGTAAAACTGTAAGCCACACCTGAAAATGGGAACATTTGGAAGAGAGTACTAAGAGGAACTAAGCCTTCATCATAGCCATGAAAAGTAAAGTCTAAGAGGTGGAGGGAGAGAGCAAAGAACAGAACCAGGGCGTCCTAGAGTCAACCGCATGGCCCTTGGCACAGACAGATGGAGGTCTTTGTTCTACCACCTACTAAAAATAACTGGCTCCAAGGAACATAGCTCATTTTCTTTATTTATAAAATGGAATCTCATACATGTGTTGAAGGATTAAAAGATAACAAGCCTTTGACATTGTATCGGAACCATAACCTGTGAAGGATTCCTCATGAGAATCTACCACCAAGACACTGTGCCAAAAGCTACTGTAATGGTGAATACCGTGTAAATCCAGTCTGGATATAACCAAGGATTATTTAAATAAAATCTCGGAAAGCAGAGAATTTAACAGTAGTAGGAAAAGAAGAATTTAGAAAAATAGGCAGAAAGGACTATGACTGACCAACAGAGAAACACGACCATGCTACTACTAGTACAAGCAATACATTTTAAAAATACAGATACCCAGGACTCACTTTGGAGCTATTAAAACAGAATCTATAAGGCAAAGACCCAAGCTGAGAAACACCGCAGGAATTAAAAGGGGGTGACTACCTGTGTATGGTAGCAGAGGAAATCTAGCATTTTTTGAGACATCCTTTACTTCTGAGTGAAGAAAAGCAGCTAAAATATAGGTATTTCAGCCGGGCGTGGTGGCGCACGCTTGTAATCCCAGCATTCGGGAGGCTGAGACCGGAGGATCCGGGTTTGCGGCCAGCCTCAGCTACCTAGTGAGGCACTCCGAAACTTAGTGAGACTCGGTTTCAAATAAAGAATAAAAAATAGGGCTGGGGGTGTAGCTCGGAGGTAGAATGCCCCTGAGTTCAATCCCCAGTACCGCAAAAAAAAAAAAAAAAAAAAAAAAAAAAAAAAAAAAAAAAAAATATATATATATATATATATATATATAGGTATTTTATATTTATTTATTTATTTATTTATTTATTTATTTATTTATTTATTTATTTATTTATTTTGTGGTACTGGGGATTGAACTCAGGGGCATTCTACCTCTGAGCTACACCCCCAGTCCCATTTTTTTTTATGATTATTATTCTTTATTTTGAAACAGGGCCTAAGTAGCTGAGGCTGGCCTTGAACCTGGATCTTCCAGTCTCAGCCTCCCAAATACTGGGATTACATGCATGTGCCACCACACTCGGCTAAATATAGGTATTTCAAAACTTTCAAATAAACAGGGTTTATGAAATAAAGTTGGAAAGTTTCAAGTAGAAAACTAAAAGTTAGGAAGGAGACAAGAGAGGTCCACATGTGGCTGCATCTTTACTAGCAAAGGACACAGACTCAGAGTGAGGCTGAGCAGAGAAAAATAAAATGGAGCAAGCATAGCTGGACCAGAAGGAGGGGAAAACAGGCGAGCCATCAAAATTAGTGTCTGCTCAAATAAAACAGCAAAATTACGGTTATAAGAGAAGGAAAGCTAGAGATAAAGGGGTAGGGGAATGGGACAGATAAAAGAGAAAATTGATTTCCTGGTGGAGAAGGAATGGAGTAGGATGACAGGAACAAAAGCACTGACAAAAAAGAGGAGCACTATCTGAGATGAGAAGGGAGGTCCATCATGCAAGGTTAAGACAGGGAAAAAGGAATGAGGACAGGGCCAACAGCCTTTATGGTTCAAATAAAGCTTCAGGAGTAACTGGATATAATGGTGCACACCTGTATCCTACTGCTTGGGAGGCTGAGACAGGAGGATTTCAGCTTTGAGGACAGCTTCAGCATGTAGTGAGATTCTCTTCAACCTAGTGAGACCCTGTTTCAAAATAAAAATAAAAGCCAGGTGTGGTGGCGCATACTTGTAATCCCAGTACTTGGGAAGCTGAGACAGGAGGATTACAGGTTCACGGCAGCTTCAGCTACTTAGTGAGGCCCTCCGCAACTTAGTGAGACCCTGTTTCAAAATAAAGAATATATAAATAGGGCTGGGGGTATAGCTCAGAGGTAGAATGCCCCTGGGTTCAATCCCCAGTTCTGCAAAATAATAAATTAAAATAAAGCCAGGCATGGTGGCCGTACGCTTATAATTCCAGTATTTTGGGGGGGGATGAGACAGAAGGATTGCAGGTTTGCAGCCAGCCTCAGCAACTTAGTGAGGCCCTCCACAACTTAGTGAGACCCTGTTTCAAAATGAAAAATAAAATAGGGCATGGGGTATAGAATGCCCCTGGGTTCAACCCCCAGCACAATCAATCAATCAATCAATGGGCTGGGGTTTTAACTTGCAGGCAGAATGCCCCTGAGTTCAATCCCTAGTATCACCACCACCACCACCAACAACAACAAAAAGCTTTAGGAGAAATGTAAATACTAGGGAAAGAAACTTGCAAGTAATCTGGGTTAGGAATAGGAGAGAAAAGAGCTAGCCAAAATCTTCTAAGACTAACTACACATGAAATGCATACAGCAGTTTAAGAAAAGTGTATCATCTAAATTGTATGTGATGTTAAAAGATATATTTCAGACATGGTTCACCTCTCATTTGATAAATGAAACAGCACATCTAAATACAGGAAAAACTAAACAAATTAGTTTAGGGATGCCACTATGAACAAAAAGCACAAGAACGCTTAATATAAAATTCAGGCTAGTAGCCGGGCATGGTGGCCCACACTTGTAATCCCAGTACTTGGGAGGCTGAAACCAGAGGATCCAGGTTCGACGCCAGCCTCAGCTACGTAGTGAGGTCCTCCACAACTTAGTGAGACCCTGTTTCAAAATAAACAATAATAATTTTTAAAAAAGGACTGGGGGGTGTAGCTCGGAGGTAGAATGCCCCTGGGTTCCATCCCCAGTACCACAAAAAAAAAAAAAAAAAAAAAAAAAAAAAAATTTAGGCTAGTGAAAACCTGATTTCAAGGAAGAGATATGTAAAGATGTATATTCTTTTGGTATGAGGGTTTATTTTTCTTTAAAACTATTATACTATATATGTAGATTATACATTCTTGTATGTGCATGATGTATCTCATACTTCAAAAAATTTAATGGAAATTTTCTTCTGTTTTTCTTTCTTTTTTTTGCGGTACTGGGGATGGAACTCAGGCATTCTACTTCTGAGCTCTACCTCCAGCCCTATTTTTTATTCTTTATTTTGAAACAGGGCCTCACTAAGTTGCAGAATGCCTCACTAGGTAGCTGAGGCTGGTCGCAAATCTGGATCCTCCAGTCTCAGCCTCCCAAATGCTGGGATTACAAGTGTGCCCCACTATGCCCAGGTTCTGTTTGTTTTTCTAATTTTCTGAAAATATCAAACCTACTCAAACAATAAAATAAAATGATTAGTGTTTCTGGCCACAGGGTTTCCAACAATCAGCTCTACCTCAAATCTAATGAATCAACATCTCTGGGGGTTGGGGCACTGAAGCTTTTTTCTTTTTCTTTTTTTAATACCTTAGGTGAATCATAAGAGTCTAAAGAAACTCAAGTTTGAGTCTCCTGCTGGGATAAGTCTTGTTAAAATTCTAAACTCTAAAAAGTCTAACCTCATTCCTTCCTCAAGTCCTCTACGATTTTCTCCTCCCTGTCTTGTTGTCAATCTTTCAACCTCAAGTCTCTCCTACTTAAAGTACATACATACAGGAACATGCCCCAGTCAACCCGATCTTGCAACCAAGTGTAAACTTCTCATTCCTCCCTTCCCTTTCACACTCAGTAGTCAATGAGACAGCCCATGTTATGGCTCTATTTTTAACTTCCCAACATCTTTTTTAAGAGTGGTAAATGCTATATGCGACATTGCTTAAAACTTGGAAAGTGGGAGGGAGTCCACAATACAGAAAGGCCCTTTTCACCAATACCAACTCTCCTAATACAAACATACAATTCTATTATCCTCTCCCAAAGTAAATGTTAAATAAGTAGTGTTTGGGGGTGTTTTCTCTGCATTTTCATGGTATATATATAAACCCACAGTTTGAGCCGAGTGTGACAGCGGATGCTTGTAATCCCAGTACTTGGGAGGCTGAGACACGAGGATCTGGGTTGGTGGCCAGCCTCAGCTACTTAGTGAAGCCTTCCACAACTTAGTGAGACCCTGTTTCAAGATAAAGAATTAAAAAAAAAAAAGGCTGGGTGTGGTGGTACAAGATTGTAATCCCAATACTTGGGAGGCTAAGACAGGAGAATCACAGGATGGAAGCCAGCCCCAGCTACTTAGTAAGGCCTCTGTAATTTAGTGAGACCCTGTTTCAAAATAAAGAATAAAAAATAGGGCTAGGGATGTAGTTCAGAGGTAGAATGACTCCAAATTCAATCTCCAGTACCACCAAAAAAAAAAAAAAAAAAAAAAAAAAATCCAGTTTTGAGAAACATAAATGAAACTCTATGTCATGATTTTATAACTTTTCTCCCCTCCATTCTCTTTCTTTTCTTTTTTTGTAATGGGTATTAAATTGTACCTTCAAGCTAGGCCCCTAACCCTTTTTACTTTGAAACAGGTTCTCACTAAATTGCTGAGACTAGTCTCAAAACTGCACTCCTCCTGGCTCAGCCTCCCAAGTACTGGAATTACAGGCATGTGCCTGCCTCCTCATTCACTTTTTAATCAAACAGTGGGGCAAAGCACTCTTGACTCCCCAACATCTTAACCAAGGGTCCCAGACTTCTGCATCTGACATCAGTCAAGTTCTCTAGGATCCGCCTCCTTTGTGGACGCCCTGGTGGTGTACTGACCAAGCCTCTCTTCCTCCTTGACTCTTCCTGGAGTCTCCTTTCCTGATAATGCTCCCCATCGTCACATCCAAGCTTTCTCCTCTGACAGTATTCACTCGTGAGTGACCAACCCCTACTTCATTCTAGAAGTATAACTCTGTCACATCCCCTATATGTCAATCGTTTTACATGAGATCCAAAGCTCCAAAATAATTTTCATCAAATAAACAAGAGCTTGCATTTTTGTGGCATGATACATAGTTTCACTTTGTAACTACCTGAACCACATTATAATCAGCGAGTCTCTGTGCAGAAGCAGAAAATGGGGATAAATGGGAGGAAAAGTTTGGATTAATTTCTTAGAGTAGGGGCTCACTAATAAATATGTTCACATTATGAGAACTTTTGCTTCCCTACAAAACTTACTAATTTCAACAGTTCAGATTATAAAATCTCAGATAATGAGGATTCCATTTTATGCTTATTAGCTTCCAAATCTCTAACCCATGCCACTTGCTAGAGCTACAAACATCTGCTTCCCCGGAGATGCAGACATTCTTTGCCCATATGACGAATCCATGGTCATCATTCTAATTTCAGTTCAGACTTCACCTCTTCAGTAAACCTTTGCAGCACCTCCCCTAATGGCATGCAGACTTATTAAAAACTACCAAATGACATACCTTTAGATCTAAGACAAGTCGAAAGCCCTCCTAAAAAAGATTTAAAAATGCAGTGAGAATAAGCAGGAAGAAAAGAACAGAGAATGAGGTAGGAGAAGAAAGGATCAGAATAATTAAACAGGGAGAGGTGGGGGTTTGCTACTCTCTTAAAAAGAGTGGATGGAGCTGGGCGTGGTGGCGCACACTTGTAATCCCAGCATTTGGGAGGCTGAGACTGGAGGATCCGGGTTCGAGGCCAGCCTCAGGTACCTAGTGAGACACTGCAACTTAGTGAGACCCTGTTTCAAAATAAAGAATAAAAATAGGGCTGAAGGTATAGCTTGGAGGTAGAATGCCCCTGGGTTCAATCCTCAGTACTGCAAAATAAATAAATAAATAAATAAATAAATAAATAAATAAATAGTGGATGAACATATGTGAAATTACCAATGCCAAATCAGTATCATGTATGGGGAAGGGGAGGAAGCTGGGGGAAACTCAAGTGCCATGTGCATTTGTGTCCTTTTTGCTCTGAATGATGTGAAGCTACAATGCACCAATAAAAGTATATATAGTACAAGCCGGGCGTGGTGGCGCACGCTTGTAATCCCAGCATTCGGGAGGCTGAGACCGGAGGATCCGGGTTCGCGGCCAGCCTCGGCTACCTAGTGAGGCACTCCGCAACTTAGTGAGACTCGGTTTCAAAATAAAGAATAAAAAATAGGGCTGGGGGTATAGCTCGGAGGTAGAATGCCCCTGAGTTCAACCCCCAGTACTGCCAAAAAAAAAAAAAAGTATATATAGTACACATATCCATATCCAGTAGATGAATATTAACTGGCCAGGTGACAGGTTTTGACAAAATCTTTCTTTTCTCTCTTTCTTTTTTTTTTTTTTTTATGGTACTGGGGATTGAACCCAGCCAGGGACATTCTACCACTCCAGCCCTATTTTATCTTTTATTTTGAAACAGGGTCTCACTAGGTTGCAGAGGGTCTCATTAAGTTGCTGAGATTAGCCATGAACCTGCCATCCTCCTGTCTCAGCCTCCCAAGTTCTGGGATTACAAGCATGTACCATACTTGGCTTGACATAATCTTTTCACTTATTTATTTATTTATTTATTTTGCAGTACTGGGGATTGAACTCAGGGGCATTCTACCTCCGAGCTATACCCCCAGCCCTATTTTTTATTCTTTATTTTGAAACCGAGTCTCACTAAGTTGCGGAGTGCCTCACTAGGTAGCTGAGGCTGGCCGCGAACCCGGATCCTCCTGTCTCAGCCTCCTGAATGCTGGGATTACAAGTATGCGCCACCACGCCCGGCTATTTGTTTATATTTATTTTGTGTGTGTGGTACTGGAGATGGAGCCCAGAGGCCTTCTACCTCTGGATTACACTCCTAGACCTATTTTATATTTTATTTGGAAATAGGGTCTCACTAAGTTTCTGAGAGCCTAAGTGCTGAGGCTGGCTTTGAACCTGCGATCCTCCTGTCTCAGCCTCCCAAGTACTGGGATTACAAGCATGCGCCACCATGCCTGGCTTTTTATTTTTTTTTGAGTTGGGGCAAGAAGGACCATTTCAGATCCTAGGACACAAGCTGGTTTGTGCATCTGTATGCCTGGTTGAGGGACAGAGTTAGTGATGAATTTAAAATGGTAGACATGCCAGAATTTTAGGATCAACAATTATAGATTTATTATAATTTTTCTCTTGATAATTATCCACTTAATATTAGACCAGGCTTGCTAAAAAACACTTTCCACTTTATATCTGGACTTAAATGACACATTTTCCTAATTGATTTTTCAGAAACGAGACATTACTAATGAAAATAAAAGCTACATTTGAACAGCATTTGGCCTTACAATAATAAAATAGTTCAACAGTAACATAATGATAATGATAAAAGTGTTATAAACCTCTTCCGTGAAAGAAGGATCTCTGGAAAGAAGAAATACACATAATTTATCTTGGGAAATCGAAGACTTTTACATTTATTCTCATTTCATAACACATACTACTGAGAGAAGGCAAGGCTAAGAATGTTTTAAAGGTTAGGGAAAGGGAAAAACAGGAAAAATAGTGATTTCCTTCATTCTACGTTGCATGTTTTTCACATTGATTGCAACTTTAAAAAACCAAGATAATCTCAAACTATTGGCTTAATATCATTTAGGGGACCACATTACAACTATGAGTATACTCTTGAATTAAGTAAATATGGTGAAGGATCTCAGATGAGGTCAATAAACAAGAAAGTGGAAGGACTGGGCTAAAATTTTCTGTAGTTATTAATGTATACTATCAGAAATATAGTAGCTTGTTTGACTCCTCACTTCATTAATTAAATTAAATATGTAGGGCTACTTTTCAATAGATTCTCCCTAAAACACAAAGTCATACAAAAGCACCCTTTTTTGCCCTCAAGAAACATATAATCAAATACAGATGCCTACACAAATATCAGTGAAACAAAACAGTCTGGGATTCACAACAGAAGAACTATATAAATGTTGAAACAAACTCAGAAAAGAAGTAGTCACTTCCAGCCAGGATATCAGGAAAATCTCGGCATATAGTAAGAGCTCAATAATATATGTTGATTCTGCAAGCCTTAAGGAAGACCTGGTAAGACTCTGAAGGACTGATGGAATTTCACAGGAAGAGATTGTGACAGAAGGCAATCCAAGCAGAGGGAGCAGTAGGGCCCAGGGAAAATCCCCAGATCAGCAACTGTATCTCACTAGCAGAAGCAAGGTGAGGAATAGTGGGAAAGAGAGCTAGTAAAGTATACAAAAACTAAAATATGGAACTTACTCAAGGTCAAACTAAAAACAAACAAAACAGAAAAACAACCATGAGGGAGGAGAGGAGTTGCCTCCTTGACACCCATATTTCAAGAAGATTAAACTTGACAAGTGAACTATCCTGGCTGTTCTGGAGTGAGAAGAAAGTGCTTCTCTTCACAGTCTAGCACCAAGTATCCCATGCTTGAATTAGGACAGAACAGCACCAGTGCCAAGAAAATTATGTCTTCCCCTTTGAACTGCATAGGGGCTGTTTTGGATGAATACAAATTTCATGAGGATGGAACACCAACTTGTTAATATTTGTAGCCCCACTATTCCCTGCACAATACTTTATCATAGTAGGTTCTCAATTTTAAAAAAAGTGAAATGCTGGGGGGCTGTGGCTCAGTGACAGACCACTTGCTTAGCATGAAGGAGGCCCTGGTTTCAACCTCAGCAGAGAGAGAGAGAGAGAGAGAGAGAGAGAGAGAGAGAAAGAAATACTGCTGAAAGAACATAATCTGCAAAATCTAAGTTGAAAGATTATTACTGCTGAGATAACCAAGTGGCCATAGTCATCCTTCATTCCTCAAACTCACTATTATATTTAATGTGACATCTCTCTCCAATCTCATTTTTATAGCTTAAATGATTTTAGAACACCCCTTACTTCTTCCAAGTATATCACAACATTTTTTAAAAGTTTATAAATTTATTACTGAACATTTGCAAAACACTTTTACCCAGGATTTTACAGAGATAACCATCCTGTTTACACATACACCCTAAGATAATCTTGTTGAAAAACCATAATTACGGTAGAAAGTTATTCTTTTAGGAAGCAATCAACATGCTTCCACAATTACTTATACAACCTGCTACATTACTAGTGCAATCACAAGATGCTGCTTACATTTCCAAAGTTGTGCAAAGGGCCCAAAGTTGTGCAAGACTTACCACTGAAATCAGACTCTGGTATATTAATAGTTATAACACCTGTACAAGCCTTACGTTTATTATTAGATTCAAAGTAATGCCAAAATCGCAAGTATTAAAAATATTTTTTTACCATGAGTGTTCCTTATCCGTGAAAGGTACCAGGATGTTATTTTAAGAGATAATAGCTGACTTTTGTTTGTTTGTTTCAAATAGAGGAGTTCACCTGAAAATTACTTGTAACCCAACACTTGACACAACTGAAAAATCAGTGTCCCCAACATGCACACACCCAGGGCACAGAAACAGCCTTACTATGAAATCAGTTCTGCCACTTTACACGTGGCAAAAGGAGACAGAACTCTTTCGTGCTTTAGTGACCCCGAAAGGGATTACCCAGCCGCCAAATCATGTGATGTGACTTATTCTGACTTAGGAGTTGAGGATATTAAAAAATAATTTTTATAAAGGTTTTCTTCTCTCCTTTTCAGCTGGCTGTCCCCACACCAGGGAGTGCCTTGCCCAGGTATTGGCGGATGCGCGTAGGTCCGAGAAGGTGGGACTGGTCAGAACAATCAAGACCCCATCCTATCACCTTCTGCTCTCCTCTGCCTTCTCTCTCTCTCCGGCCGCGAAGGGACCGAAGAAGAGAGGTCCTGGGGCCGGGGTGCAGCCGCCTGAGTCGGGCCCGGCCGGCTCCGTGCAGAGCTGCCCTCCCATCAAACACTCCCCCGACCCGGCGTCGCAAACGGCTGCAGCGGCCCTCGCCTGCAGGGCTGGCCCGGGCGGGGGCCGCGCACCGGGCCTGGCCAGGCCGCGGCCGCTCGCAGTGCCCACGTCACCAGCTCCAGCACTGCGGAAATGGAGCGGCGCGGCCGGGAGGGAGGTGCCGGGCGGAGTCCGCGTCCGCGCCGCCGCCGGGCGCCGTTTGCCCCTCAGCCCCGGCTCGAGGGCCGCCGCCGCCCGCCCGGCCGCGCCCCTGGCCCTCACCTGTGTCGCCGATGATGATGTACTTGAAGAGATAGGCGTACGCCATGGCCGCGGCCGCTCGGTGCCAGGGCTCACGGCTCCTCCTCCTGCTACTGCTCCTCCTCCGCGCCCCTCACCCCGGCGCCGCTCAGCCCCGAAACGCCAGGCCCCGCCCGCCGCCGCCGCCGTGGTCGTCAGCCACCGGGAGTGAGGGGCCGAGGAGGAGTCCGACAAACCGACACCCGCGGAGCCGAGGGAGACAGCGCCCGGTGGAGCCCAGCCGAACAATAACAGCCACCGCGGCGCCTCCGCCCCGCCTCCGCGCCGACCCGGAAGTGCTGCAGCCGCCGGCGCCGCCGGAGGAAAGGGGAGGAGCCCCGCAGGCCGGCCGCGCCCCGCTGGCGGAGCCCCGCCCCGCCCCGGCCCCGCCCCCGGCCCCGCCCCGCGCCCTGCGTGTCGGGTCCGGCCGGAGCACTGCGAGGCAGGTGCCGGGCGTTCCGGAACGTTTGTGCGGGCGGCTCCGGCGGTCCGGAAACGCCGTCGGAGGAGAGAGGGGTGCGGTCCCGCCGCGGGCTGCGGGCGCGTCGGGGGAGGCTCGAGATGGCAAAGCGTGATAGGCCCTTTCCGGGGAATACTACATGCTTAAAAAAAAAAAAGCCTGACTTCTCTTAGACATATAAATGTGAATTGAGTATTATATATCACATATGTCAGATAGCATGTAACAATTATATATAAACCATATATGTGCATTGTTTATGTACATTTAGGTATATCTTATTTTATATAAGTATATACATGCTTTTCGTGGTGTTGGTTTTTTTTAACCCGGGGCCTCTTGCATACTAGGTAGGCACTCTACCACTGAGCTAAATCCCCAACCGAATTTTTGTTTGCTGTAAAAGTATTTTTGTAAATTTTTGTATGTGTAAAAGTAATAGGAATACACTTAAATACCTATATGTGAGCCGGCAAGGTGGTACACACCTGTAATCCCAGTACTTGAGAGCAGGAAACAGGAGGATTTCAGGTTCAAGACCAGTCTCGGCAATTTAGTGAGACCCTGTTTCAAAATAAAGAAAGCCGGTTGTGGTGGTCCCAGTACTTGGGAGGCGGAGACAGGAAGATCACAGTTTCAGAAACTTGGTGAGGCTGTCATTAACTTAGCGAGACCCTGTTTCCAAAAAGAAAAAATAAATAAAATAGGGCTGAGAGTGTAGCCCGGAGGTAGAAGGCCCCTAGGTTCCATCCCCAGTACCGCAAAATATTACGTAAATTAATTAATAAAATAATAAATAAAATGAAAAGGGCTGGAGGTATAGTTTGGAGGCAGAATGCTCCTAGGTTCGATCCCCAGTATCACCCTCTCTGCCCCATAAATCTGTATGTACATAATCAATTTGAAGAAGAAAAAAGTATTAAGGGAGAAGGTGGGAATGGGGAGAAAAATTTAATTTTCACTGAATTTTTTTGGTGTAGTTTGGAAATTGTCACGGTGTTCATGAATTACCTACTGAAAAATACTGTTAAAAGAAAAAAGGAGAAGCGACTTTTTAATTCATTCTACAAATAATGTATTGAATGCATATTGTGTCCGGCAATGCTAGATAGTAACTAGAGGCACACCTTGTGAAGAAATAGGTTTTGGAAGAGGGAGAGAACAGAGTTGTTTTAAGTGCCAGGAAAGGTTTCCTAGAGAAGTTGATATCTGAACGAGGAAAATGGATAAGAGTTTGTCAAGAGGACAGAAGTTTGGGGAAAGCAACCGAAGTTTAACCATGAAGAACAGAATACTCAAAGTTCGTGGACCTGCTCTGGGAGTTTAAAGTTTCATCAGGAAGTTAATTCAGTAATCATATTCTGTGCTGTTGGCATTGCTGGGGGAGAACCAACTGGAATTTAGTGGCCCTGGTTCTTTTTTTTTGTGGTACTGGGGATTGTACTCAGGGGCATTCTACCTCCGAGCTATACCCCCAGTCCTATTTTTTATTCTTTATTTTGAAACAGGGTCTCACTAAGTTGCGGAGTGCCTCACTAAGTAGCTGAGGCTGGCTGTGAACCCGGATCCTCCAGTCTCAGCCTCCCAAATGCTGGGATTACAAGCATGCGCCACCACGCCTGGCTGTGGCCCTGGTTCTTGTTGCATAATATTCTCCTCTTCCTTTTGTAATCTCTCATTGTGTAATTACTACTGACACCATTACTCTGGGCTTGCTGGGGGTGGTTGCTACCTGGTTTGGATGGTCTTGCAAGGTTTTTCTGGAATATTTGGAGGGGTTTTTACTAAAGGTTCAGTGACAGGACACAGTAATTTTTTTTTTTTTTCTGTACTGGGGATTGATCCCAGACCCTCCAGTATTCTAGACAAGTACTCTTGCTGAGCTACACCTGTAGGCCTTAAAAAATACATATATTTATAAACAAATACAGGTATATATTAATATTATGGAAATAAAAAATATATAAATATATTTTGTGTGTGTGCACACCTGTTATCCCACTACTTGGGGGGCTAAGATAGGAGGATCACAAATTTGAGGCCAGCCTTAGCAACTGACTTAGCAAGACTTAGTTTTAAAATAAAGGGGTATAGCTCAAAGTAGAACACCCCTGGGGTACACACACACACAATGTATAATGTATATATATTTTACACAGACACACATGTATATATGTATTATTTTCTTAATAACAAGGTCTTGCTAAGTTGGCCAGGCTGGCCTCAAACTTAGATCCTCCTGCCTCAGACTCCCAAGTAACCCAACAGGACACAAGAATTTGATATGAAGAGTTATCCTGAATTGCACAATTAGCTTCATTCATCTTTAGTTTGGGAGAGAGTTGAGGTCTCTGCCCAAAGCCTCCAGATTCCAGAGACTGTTTTCTCCTTTCCGCCTGCACCCAAGTCTTTCCTGGGTGGTGGATGAAACACTCAAGTCCTTACTCTTAGGGGTGTGGCCTTTACCATCACAGCCTCAACAGGACAAGTCCATCAGGTTGTTACACAGAACCCTAGCCTTCTTAGGAATCAGGAGCATCCCCTTACTGTTCGAGGAGATGTCTAGCTAGATAAATCTCTCGTGCCAGGCTGTGGAGGGCCTTGAATATGCCATGGTAATGTGCATGTTGAACTTTATCCAGTAGACACAGGGAAATTGTGAAGGCAAAGAAGGTAAGAATTGGGTATGTGTTCTGGTTCGGATATGACGTGTCCCTCAACGATTCAGGTGTTGAAGCCTGGGTCTCCAGTGCCGCAATGTTCAGAGGTAGGGCACTGGGGAAGTGACTGGATCGTGCGGGCTCTGATCTTATCAGTAGATTAATCTGTAATTGCTATGCCTGAAGAGACTGCTGGGAGGTGGTGGAAACCCTAGGAAGGTGGGAATGGCTGCAGGAAGCAGGTCACTGGGGCTGTGCCATTGGGGACTACATCTGGCCCCTGGCCTCTTCTGTCTCTGTTTCCCAGCTGCCATGACGCAAGCAGTTCTGTTTCACCACACCTTTTGCCATCGTTTTCTGCCTCCCTTCAGCTCCAGAGCAATGGAACCAACAGGCAGTAGACTGAAGCCATGCGCCAAAATAAATCTTTCCTTCTTCACATTGTTTTTCTTAGGTCTTCATCACAGTGACAAAAAGCTAACTACACAATATGTAACAAAAATCGTAGGAATCGGTAACACAACTCAGCGTAAAGAAAAGAACTTAGGAAACCTGGCTTCTGAGGTTGGCCCTACCACTAACTAATTGCGTGATTGTGATGAATCTTTTGGCCTCTCAGCACTTTGCAGTTCTCCTCTGTAAAAGGCAGGAGTTAGTTACTTAAAAGGGCTATTCCAAGTCTGGAGTTCTTTAATTTTTTATCTATCCAAAGCCACCGGTAAAGAAAGTAGTAATCCTTTCTTTGTGAAAATGTACAGACCATAGGCATCAGATACATAGTTATTGCACAGAACAGAAATGCAGTATTTGTTTGTGTTTAGGAACTGGCAAAAAAAAAAAAAAAAAAAAAAAGGAAAACTTTGAGAGAGTAAGAGCCTAATCACTATATAGATTCAAAATCACCTCCATCCTGGTTGTATTTTTAGAGCTGCACTTTTTTCCCCATGTAATTCATAACATTTTGTTATATTTTCTTTAAACCTATAAGCTCTCTTAAATCTTCTTGTAAACAATACAGGATATAAATAAAACCTACATAAACATCATTTAAAACATTTTATTTAGTTGTAACATTCAAACACATTTTTCAAGAATTCCCCAGATGTAGTGACAGTACTAAGCCTCTCTCTTTCTTTCTTTTTGGCACTGGGGATTGAACCCAGGGGCATTCCACCTCCAGACTATACCCCCAACCCCCTTTTTAAAAACTTTTGAAACAGGGTCTCACTAGGTTTATGAGAGTCTCACTACTTGCTGAGGCTGTCTTCCAATCTGCAGTCCTTCTGTCTCAGTCTCCCAAGTACTAGGATTACAAGTGTGTGGTACCACGCTCAGCCCCTCTTTTCTTAAGTGGTTGTATACTTTCTAGGATTTTCCATTCAATTTGACTTTCAGCTGTTTTCTCTCTCTTGGGGATGAATACCAACAACCTCATCTCTCAGTCTTGTATCACAGATGGTCTGAAGGTCATAACTGTGAAATTTAAAGATTGTTAAGACTACATTTTTCATTGCCTCTTTATTCAAGTTCTCCATGACATTTCATATTTTGCGTTAACTGCTCCCAACTAAACTTTCATGTTTTCACTTTCGCTGGTTTTGATTACTCTGAAATTGTGGGAAAGGAAAGGAAGGGTTAGGAGGTAGACTGATGGTTTGGAAGACTGTAACTGTCGGGGGCCTAGTCCGGCCGGCTAGACCTCGCCTCTAGATGGCGCCTGGCAGAGTGCCAGAAGCAGCTGCAGGTGGAAAACATTCTGGGGCTGCCCCACGCCAGAGCGCATGCACCAGCACGCCCGACTAGTGGCCGGCCCAGGTGAGAGCTGTATGAGACGCCTCGTGGCTTAGGCTCGGCGTGGCTTTATGAGCCTCCACCTCTCGCCCAGAGAGAGAGAGCTGCTGGAGAGAGTTGTTACTGGGGAAAGAGTTGTTGGGAAGTTGCTGGGCTGGGTTGCTGGGAGGAAGTGGTTGGGAAAAAGAAGCGGTTGGGAAGAGGTTGGGCTGGGTTGCTGGGGAAGTCCTGGGAAGAAAGATTGTGGGTTGCTAGTGGAAGACGGGTTGCTAGAGAGAGGGGTTATTGGAAGTCTGTTGGAAAAGCACTATTTGGAAAGACTACTTCTGTACTGTGTTTGTTACTGCTTGTGCAGTGCCCTTGATCCCAGAAAGAGAGAGAGATATAATAAAAGAGGTTCAAACCAGCAACATTCAGGCAGCATCTTTATTGGGGCCTCATGGCTGAGGGTTCAGCCTGGGGCGTCCGATAGTAACTTTGGGTTTCTTACCTTGGTTTCCATGGTTCCTTAGCCAGTCCTCCTAAAATGGGTTGCAAAATGATGTATGTATTTGCATATTTGCAATTTTATAAGAAAGAGTCTTGCAGAGATCTATGATCCAGAAATAATTAAGGAATACTATGAAATGACTTCTTTCAGCCATTTCTGAATACTATGACGACTAATTTTTTTTTTTTTTCAGTACTGGGGGTTGAACCTAGGGGCATTCTACCTCTGAGCTACACCCCCAGCCCTATTTTTTATTCTTTATTTTTAAACAGGGTTTCACTAAGTTGAGGGCCTCAGTAAGTAGCTGAGGCTGACTGAGAACCCGAGAAACCTCCTGTCTCAGCCTCCGAAGTACTAGGATTACAAGCGTGCGCCACCATGCCCAGCTGACAACTAATTTTTTAGCAGACACTTAAGAAGCTCAGTGCTAGTTCTGGAGGAAGAATTGGATTCAAATTCCGACTTCACCACCTTATTGGTTGAATGATCTTGGGTAAATTATTAAACTCTCTAAACCATTAGATTACATATGTAAAACCTTTAACACAATGTCAAGCCCGTAGTAGATAATAAAGATGGAAGTCATTTCCTCCTACCCCTGTCCTCCATACTAGCCTGTCAATAAGAATTGTAGGAGGTAAATGAGCCCCAAGGATTCTACCTTAAAAGAGATTTGAGTCCGGTGTGAGTCAGGAGTAACTTTGGTCTGATGACAGCACCAGGAGAGGTGCTCAGGTTGTTATATTTTATTTTGGTACTGGGGGTTGAACCCAGGGGCATTCTACCTCCGAACTACACTCTTAGCCCTTTTTGTTTTATATTTTGAAACAAGGTCTTGCTAAATTGCTGAGGGCCTCCCTAAGTTACTGAGGCTGGCCTTGAACCTGTGATCCTCCTGTCTCAGCCTCTCAAATGCCAGGATTATAGGCAGGTGCCCTTGTGCCTGGTCAGGTTGTATTATCTTATTTTTATTTATTTTTTATTTTTTGGCGGTACGGGGATTGAACTCAGGGGTGTTCTACCTTTGAGCTATACCCCCAGCCCTATTTTTTATTCTTTATTTTGAAACCAGGTCTCATTAAGTTGCGGAGTGCCTCACTAGGTAGCTGAGGCTGGCCGCGAACCCGGATCCTCCGGTTTCAGCCTCCCGAATGCTGGGATTACAAGCATGCGCCACCACACCCGGCTTAGGTTGTATTATTTTAGAGGAAGGAATTTTGTTCTGGAAAATGAGAGTAGAGTGGGAGAATCCACTGAGCTGAGCCTTCAGGGGCTTTGTTTTTTATAGTTATTGTTTTATCTATCATTCTAAGTGGATTAATCACCCTCTTTATTGTTCTTTGTTTTTCTCATCCACTTGATCTGCCATTTCTGTTGTAATTGAGAAACATTCTTAATATTTTCTGTTTGACTTATCTTTTTGTAACCTATTTCTTTGTGTGCGTGTATGGGGGGAGGATACTGGAGATGGAACCTCTGGGTTACCCCCAGCCCTATTATATTTTTTATTTTGAAACAGGATCTTGATAAGTTGTGGAGGGCCTCATTAAGTTGCTGAGGCTATCCAGGAACCTGTGATCCTACTCTCTCAGCCTCCCAAGTACTGGGATTACAAGCATATTTCACCATGCCTGGCTTTATGATCTATTTCTGACACTTTGTGTTTTTCTCTATTCTGCTCTTCCTTCAAAAAGCTTACTTGAAAAGTCAAAAATTAGTTCTAGCAAATTCAATTCCTGCCAGGTGTGGTGGTACATGTCTATAATCTCAACTAAGACAGGAGGATCCCAAGTTTGAGGCTAGCCTGAGCAACTTAACAAAACTCTGTCTCAAAAGAAAATTAAAGGGGCTGGGTATGTAGCTCAGTGGTGGAGTACTTGCCTATCATGCTTTAGGTCTTGGGTTTAGTCCCTAGACTAGAAACACACACACGTGCACACACACTCACTCCCTTAGTCAATTTGTATATGTAGATGAGAGAAGAAACTTTCTTTTATATGTAGGGTATTCTTTTTACTATTATCATTAATAATAGAAGTACATGGATCGGAAGAATAATTAATATTTGAATAACTAATATTAATATTAATTTGAATAACTAATATTAATGTTGATGTTTGCATAGTTAATATTCTAGCAATTAATATTCAAATCATTTTATAAAAGTGTTTCAAAATAAAACTATATAAAATATTTTAAATAAACAATAAAAAGTTCAAAGTGAGTTGAAAATGAGAATAGTGTTCTTTATTTTTTCTGAGTCATTAAGAGTTGCTTACTGCTTTTAACAAACAAGTGGTCTAGAGAAAGGCCCAACATTGGATTCCAGGAGGCCTGAATTAAAGTCTCTTTCTTGCCACTAACTAGCTGACCTTGAGAAAATTCTCTTCAGATTTTTCATCATCTGTTCAATAAAGATAATTCTAGTTGCTTACATAATAGAATTACTAGAGGTAGATGTGAAGACACTCTAAAAAGTACAATATTGCTAGAAGAAAACGTATATACTAAATTGTAGTTGTATGCTTCTCTACAAATGTATTAGAGTATAATAAAAGACTGACTTCTATGGCACCATATAACATGAGTAATATTTTACTACCTGCATTGTTGATTCTTTGGCCAACAGAAACCAGACCTTGCAAGTGTTTCAAACCCCACTTTCCATTTCTTATTTTCTGTTGTTTTGTTTTATTTTATTTTGGTGTTGGGGATTGAACCCAGGGCCTCATTCTTGCTAAGCATGCATTCTACCATTGAGCTACACCTGAGCCTTCCATTTATCTTTTTTTTTTTTTTTTTTTTGCGGTACTGGGGATTGAACTCAGGGGCATTCTACCTCGAAGCTATACCCCCAGCCCTATTTTTTTTTATTATTATTTATTTTGAAACCGGGTCTCGCTAAGTTGCGGAGTGCCTCACTAGGAGCTGAGGCTGGCCACGAACCGGGATCCTCCGGTCTCAGCCTCCCGAATGCTGGGATTACAAGCGTGCGCCACCACACGACATTATCTTTAATGTGTTCTATGTTTTGTGTTAACTGGTAGGCATTCCTTGCTTTGGAAAGTTTAGGATTGAAATGAGAATTGGGATGCATTCTCACTTCTAACCTGAAGAAAACAGGAGTCTATTTTTCCAAATTTTCTTATTTAAAAAATAAATGTTGCTGGCGTGTGATGGACACCTACAATCCCAGCAACTCAGAAGGCTGAGCAGGAGGATCATAAGTTCAAGGCCAGCCTGTACAATTTAGGGAGACCCTGTCTCAAAATAAAAAATAAAGGGCTGCGGGTGCAGCTCAGTAGTAGAACACCCCTGAGTTTAATCTTCAGTATTGAAATAAAAAAACAAACAAAAAAGACCCTCAAAACAAAAGAAAAATACCTCTACAAATGAACAGATTATAAGAAAGTACAGGGCAGCCTTAAAACAACAATAAACATTTGTTCTCTCACACTATTTTTGTGTGTCGGAAATCTAGGAGCAGCTTAGCTGGGCGCTTCTGGCTTAGAGTCTCTTGGATTGCACTTGATCTTCCAGCGAGGGCTGCAGGCATCTGAAGACCTGATTGGGTTGAGGATTTATTTGCAAGGTGGCTCACTGGTAGCTGATGAGAGGCCCCCAGTTCAGTTGAGTATCCTAATGTCCTCAGGGTAAGACTGCTGATTTGTTCCAGAGTGAGTGATCTAAGAGAACAAGGCAAAAATCTCAATGTCTTTTTATGACCTAGCTTCTGAAGAAGTCACATACCAACACTTCTGCTGTGTTCTATGGGTCCCACAGATCAACCATGATAAAATGCAGGAATACCCGAGGCAAGGGTCCTCGGGAGTCATGTTAGTATCTGGCGGTCACAAACCTGAAGAGATCAAGAAGTACAAACAAGTATCTAGTAAAAGTCAGTCATATGAAATTAGATGTACTTTGGATCAAATCAAGCTCGTTTAACTTGTCTATAAACAATGAAAGTGTACTAAAATGGATTACTCTATATTTTTTGTGATTTTGGTTTTATGCAGTACTAAACATTTTAGATAATAAACTTAAAAACAATCATTTCACAGTAGAAAAGAAGACAAAGCGTGTATATACATATATATATATATATATATTTTTTTTTAGGTACTGGGGATTGAACTCAGGGGCATTCTACCTCCGAGCTATACCCACAGTCCTATTTTTTATTCTTTATTTTGAAACAGGGTCTCACTAAGTTGCAGAGTGCCTCACTAGGTAACTGAGACTGGCCGTGAACCCAGATCCTCCAGTCTCAGCCTCCTAAATACAACAAAGCATATTTTTAAGTTTTCAAAACTTATATTTCAAAACAATTTTTGAAGTATAATACAATGACAAATATCCTAAAAAGTATTTTTTAAAAAGAGTTGATATAGCCGGGTGTGGTGGCGCACGCTTGTAATCCCAGCATTTGAGAGGCTAAGACCGAAAGATCCGGGTTCACAGCCAGCCTCAGCTACCTAGTAAGGCACTCCGCAACTTAATGAGACCCCGTTTCAAAATAAAGAATTAAAAATAGAGCCGGGCGTGGTGGTGCACACTTGTAATCCCAGCATTTGGGAGGCTGAGACTGGAGGATCCGGGTTCGGCACCAGCCTCAGCTACCTAGTGAGGCACTCTGCAACTTAGTGAGACCCTGTTTCAAAATAAAGACTAAAAAATAGGGCTGGGGGTATAGCTCGGAGGTAGAATTCCCCTGAGTTCAATCCCCAGTACCGCAAAAAAAAAAAAAAAGAATTAAAAATAGGGCTGGGGGTGTAGCTCGGAGGTAGAATGCCCCTGAGTTCAACCCCCAGCCCCCAGTACTACACACACACAAAAAAAGAGTTGATATTTGTTTATAACCCAAGTCCTTAAGGATTCATGTAGACAACAAAGTAAACTATTACCACTTGTTCATAAACTTCTTTGAATCATTTGATGAGAAGTACATGTTTTCTGGCCCATGAAAAGTCATATCCAAATATTATAGAAGTTATAGGTTACTATGCATTATAAGTTTTGGGTTAATGCAAACTACATCCTCAGCCCCATTTTATACCATGTGCTAGCCTCAAACTTGCCGTCCTCCTGTCTCAGCTTCCCAAGTAGTGGGATAACAGGTGAATGCCATCATGCCCAGCTCTAGCTGAGCAAGTTTCAGGTACAAAACTGAAGAAAGCTTCACTCTCATTTTATTCTCCTTAATGTTTTTTCTGGTACTATAGTAATATATACTAGAAGAGCTGAAAGTTTACTTCATCTAGGAATCTTATCTTGAAGTTTTCATTACCAGTCTTAATGGAGAACATTTTTTATTTTTAGTTAATGGATATTTTAATTTTCTTGATTATTTCATTTGATACAAATTGTAATACAAAAGTGTCTGTTAGCTCCGCGTGGTGGCACACGCTTGCAATCCCAGTACTTGGGAGACTGAAACAGGAGGATTCAAGTTCGTGGCCAGCCTCAGAGACCCTGTTTCAAAATAAAGAATAAAAAATAGGACTGGGGGTGTAGCATGGAGGTAGTATGACTCGGGGTTCAATCCCCAGTACTGCCAAAAAAAAAATGTCTGTTAGAGCAGATAGTTCAGTGTTGACATACTATAACTTTTTGTTAATGTTTCTTTGGAAAAAATCAATTATAGACAAATCCTCTTTAGGACCACATTTTTCTTCCTCTCTGTGAATTGACTGAATGCACTTCTTGAAGCTTCTCCTTTCCCTTCATCCCAGACAACATTGAATCTAAACATTAAGGACGAGATAGTTTGACCTGAACCCTGAAATAAATTGCTTTGTCTTTTTAAATTTTATTTATTTATTTATTTATTTATTTATTTATTTATTTATTTATTTATTTATTTATTTTGCGGTACTAGGGATTGAACTCGGGGGCATTCTACCTCTGAGCTATACCCCCAGCCCTATTTTTTATTCTTTATTTTGAAACCGAGTCTCACTAAGTTGCAGAGTGCCTCACTAGGTAGCTGAGGCTGGCCGCGAACCTGGATCCTCTGGTCTCAGCCTCCCGAATGCTGGGATTACAAGCGTGTGCCACCACGCCCGGCTCTCGTCTTTTTTTAAAAAAATGGACTGAGGTTATCAAATTACTGGTTGAAATACAAAAACTATATTATTTGCCTTTTCTTCCCTGGAAGAATCAAGCAGAAGTGAGGATATATATGATTCTACATACATATATATCACGTAAATAATTAACTTAATATAAATTATATATTACTATAAAGAATATAAAAACTACACACAAACACACACACACACACACACACACACACACACACACAGAAAGTTTTTTTTTAAATAAGTGACCCAGTACACAGAAAATTAAAGTTGAAAACTGAAGGGGGCTGGGGAAAAAAATAAACCTTTCAAAGGTCTTCAGTCCTCCAAAGAGGCCACACCTCCTAAACTTTTCACCATCCCAAATGGCGCCACAAGCCTGCAGCACATGAGCCTTTGGGGACTTTCCCGATCTGAACTATAATAATAAGGAGCCTCAGTGCTTTTCTTAGACTCAGAGGAAAGGATTCCTCACCCTGAGCCCTGAACTTTAGAGCACCCTGCTCATAAAATATGCCAAACACAAAGACACAGTGGTCCCTCGGTATCCATGGATGAGTGGTTTCAGGACCTGATACCCAAATATGCAGATTCTCAAGTTCCTTATATAAAATGTATAAAATGGCAGAACATTTGCATATAGCCTATGCGCAAGCTAGGGCATACCTGGGATATCAGAGGGACTCCCGATAATGGAGGAAAAACCTCAGTGGATACAGGGAAGTGGTCTAAGGGAAGGAGTGGGGGAAGACAGAGGTTCATTATTGGAAATACTAACATCGACTGTGTGGACATATGTGAAAATCTCAATATCAGTCTCAGTCTCTGTATGGAAAAGGGGGAGATGGGGAGGCTGGGGCGGGCACCAAGTGCTGTGTGCATGTATGCAATGTCAACATGATTTACATTATGATGTGAGATGATAATGTACCAATAAAAGCACATTAAAAATAATAAATGTCTAAAATGGCAGAACATTTGCATATAGTCTATGCACATCCTCCTGTATCCTTTAATTTTTTTCTTTTTTCTTTTTTTTGCCATTCTGGGGATTGAATTCAGGGCCTTGCACATGCTAGGCAAGTACTGGGTACATCTTGCCCATTTTATTTTATTTTATTTTAGCGCCTCAATCTCCTGAATTGCTGGGATTCCAGGTGTGTGCTACCATGGCCAGCTATACTTTAAGTTTTCTCTAGATTACCCAATATTTAATACTTCTTACAACGTAAATGCTATGTAAATAGTTGTTCTACTATATTATTTAAGGAATTGTGACAAGAAAAATGTCTATTTACATTCAGGACACATATGACTTTTTTTTTCCTCAAGTATTTTTGGTTCAAGTTTGGTCGAATCCATAGGTTCCAAACCCATGGATATGGAGGGCTTGACAGTCCTTATTTATTTATTTATTCATTTATTTATTTGGCCTCATAGCCATAAGAGGTTGGCTGAGAGCAGGAACAAATGGCTTGAAAGCCAGAAAAGGAGGAGCAGCTTCTATTTGAAGTGACCCCCGTCCCCCAAATCATCCAGGGGGGCAAATCAGGTACTTGCCACTTGTTCTTTTCTTTCTCACTTCTTTTTGGGAGGTGAATTTCCAGAAGTGTGTGCGTGTGCGTGTGCGTGTGTGTGTGTGTGTGTGTGTGTGTGTGTGTGTGTGAAGCAAGAGGGAGAAGTATCTGCCTACCTTGTCTCCCTGAGGAACTTAATCCTGCCATTTCCTTCTGGCACCTAGTAGGCACATGATCCACCCAGGATTGCAGCTTGTTGATGGAGCATGTATGAAAGGACTGAGAAGGAAAAATGTCAAGCATGCGACCCAAGTATTTAGTCTGATGAGAACAATTGAGGCAGGAGAAGACTAAGGGAATCACAGGTTTCGTTTGGAACAGAATTGAGATCCCAAGAGATGTGTGCTATGGTATCAATCTCCCTTCTAAAATTCATGTTGAAATTTAATTGCCATTGTAACACTGTTGAGAAGTGGGACATTTTAGAGGTGATTAGTTCTCTGCACTAAGGAGTGGATTAATGCTATTACTGCAGAAGTGAGTTAGTTGTCACAGAGTGGGTGTGTTTACACGTTCCTTGCCCTCCCAAGAAGCCAATGCTGTGCTGATGGATTTCCTAGTCTCCAGAACCGTAAGCAAAATAAATGTTTATTTATAATTCACACAGCCTATGATATTCTATAATAGCAGCAGAAAGCGGAATAAGACAACACCCAGGTAGAGATGTCACATGAGAGTTGGACATTCAAGGTGGGAATTTGGAGAGTTGGGCTGAGCTCGAGATATCTAACCCTATGTACTGAATATTTCATATTATTATGGGGGGGGGAACCAAATGTTTTTTCAAGTGCCTAATAGACATGCAGTTTCTCTGTTATAGAGTATATGTTCGTGTCCTCTACCTTATCTATTGAGTCTCTGACTCAATTCTTCAGATTCCCTATGACTTTAGCACAATTTAAAATGTGTAACTGCTGAGCGTGGTGGTGAACACCTGTAATCCCAGCTTCTTGGGAGGCTGAGGTAGGAGGATCTCAAGTTTAAGGCCAGCCTGGGCAACGTAGTAAGACCCTGTCTCAAAATGAAACATAAAATAAAGTAAAAAGGCTGGGGACATAGTTCAGTAGTACAGTGCTCACCTAGCATGCACAAGGCCCTGGGTTCAATCCTCAGTACTGCAAAAACAAATAAATGAATACAAATAAAATGTGTAACAAACCACCTCAAATAGTCTAATCTTCACAACACATCTGATACAGGATTTTTAGGATTTATTTATTCATTTATTGTACTGGGGATTAAGCCCAGGGGCATTCTACCTCTGAGCTACATACCCAGCCCTATTTTTATTTTTATTTTGAAACAGGATCTTGCTAGGTTGATGAGCATTTCACTACTTGCTGAGACTATCCTCGAACCTGGAATCTTCTTGTCTCAGTCTCCCAAGTATCTGGTTACAAGCATGCACACCACACCTGGCTATAGATGTATTTTATAAAATTTTGTTTTATAGACTTTTTCTGAGGCTTAGAGAGGTTAATAAATCTGTAATCCCAGTACTTGGAAGGTTGAGACAGGAGGATCACAGGTTCAAAGCCAGACTCAGCTACTTAGGCTCTCAGCAACTTAGTGAAACCCTGTTTCAAAATAAAAAATAAAATAGGGCTAGAGGTATAGCTGAGAGGTAGAATGCCCCTGGGTTTAATCCCCAGAGTGCGCATGTGTATATGTGTGTGCACACACACAATTCTTATGTCATAACAGCTAGTTAGTGGCAGTGCTGGACACTGAATCTGTGGGTCTAATGAGAGTTCTAACCTCCACAGACAAATTTAGAAGTTATCAGCATATAGCAAATAAGAAGAACATATTTGTCCTTCACCAGAAAATGATGTATACTTATATTCACAAACCAGGGATTATTGAGTCTCTCAAGAGAATTCACAGGACGGCACATGTAGTAACTCAGGCTTAGGAAGATGATTTCTGTGCACATTAATAGTGAATCCGTCTCAGGAACAGAATCACATTAACCTAGTTTATGAGTCTCTTTTAAAAGCAGAAGGTCAAATTGCAAAGAGAAATCACAGTCCCAGAGATAGAAATATATAAACTCCATGCAACTAGACTCTTTTCTTTCTTTTTTTAAAATCTTGGACAAAGAGTGAAGTTTATAGGATATTTAACAAGCTCAAGAAAGAGAACATTAGCCTTTAATCTCACTTTTGGTATGATCTTTCCAGAGAAGGAAATCTATGAAACCCAATGCCTTTAAAGTCTCTTTCATTTCATTAATCCTGACCAGACACATTTGTCTCACTCTTACCTGTAGAGTTTATCTGTTTGGCCTCTGAAGACATTTGTAACTCTGGCCCAATGGCTTTATCCAATTCCAAACACTTGAATGAGTGGGAAATTCCCCTGAATTGTGTTTCAGTACCTTATACCAGATTGTGTGTGCATGCATGCCTGTGTGTGTTGCTGGGGGGAATGAACCCAGGGCCTTGGTCATTCATGCTGGGCAAGTGCTCTACTATTGAGCTACTCCCCCAGCCCGATAATACCAATTTTTATCTTTGAGATCTACTTTTTTGAGGTTCTAAGGCTAATGAACTCCCCTTCTGATGGACCATCACTTCAGACACAAAATACCATCAAGGCTTAAACCTTGGGGTCCAGTCTGGATCTTTAGTCACCCACATAATGCTATTTTACAGTCTATTAAGCCCCCAGATTCATTAATTACTGGTTATATGATCTAGATAAACCACTGATTCCATCCATGCCTTAGTTTCTTAGTCTGTAAAACAGGGAAAATTATATCAAAGTCATAAGATAACTGGTTCTTAGGTGAACCATTGGTATAAAACCCAGTGTCTATAATGTCAATCACAGGTGGTTTTGAAACTTGAAAAAGGGGGTAGGGAAGGCAGGAGGCCTCATAGCATGAACTTCAAAACTGTACTGAGAAGTAGTTATCTGATAGATTTAAAAAATGAAGCAGAACATTCCTGGATTCAATCCCCGGTCTCAACAACAACAACACACACACACACACACACACACACACACACACAGTGAGACAGTGGGGCAGGAACATTAGTGTTTTGTTTTGTTTTATTTTTTTCTTTTAGCAACAGACCTTTCAGCAATCTGGTGAAGCATCTGGATGCCTTCTCAGAATAATGGTTTCAAAGGTACAAAGTAAAACACCGAGGATTACAAAACAATTAAATTGTATTGAAATTATCAAAACACTCCAAGCATAATGCTGTGGTCTCCTCCTCTTCCTCCTCCTCTTCCTCCTCCTCCTCCTCCTCCTCCTCCTCCTCTTCCTCTCCTCTTCCTCCTCCTCCTCCTCCTCCTCCTCCTCTCCTCCTCCTCCTCCTTCTTCTCCTCCTTTTCCTCTCCTCCTCTTCCCCTCTCCCCCTCCTCCTTTCCCCCTTTCTCCTCTTTCTCCTCCTACTTTTGGAACCCAGTGTTTCCTGCACGCTAGGCAAGGCATGCTCTACCACTGAGCTACTTTGCTAGCCCAGGCAAAGTTTTAAAGAAAAAAATGAGGAGGATTACATCAGATGTTTGGCAACAATAATCCTTGGGCTCAGTGACTGTTGTTAGGCCAAGGCTGAACAGACAGTTGCTGGGCAGACGTCCTTGTAGATGCATTTTTTTTTTTTTTATAAGGTTGCAGTGGCCTCTGAAAACCTGTGGTTTAGCAGGCTCTTTAGTGATAGTTCCTATCAGGCAGTCGTGGGTAAATATATGTCCTTCATAACCTCCTGGCTTTATTTACTTTTTTAAAAGCAAGATTGACACATTTTGATTCTAATTGACTTCCATGTGTTAAATTTCAGTTAGAATTCATAAAAGTAAAAATATAATTTCTTCCCATCCATGTCCATATGACTTACGGACCCTAGCTTAAGAACCCATGGTCAAAGGACAAATTATAACAATTTAGCTACAAGTTCTTAATTGGCTTTGTTCTTGCTTCTAGAACTGGGCAATCCTTCATGCCGTGATGCAGAGCAAGTGCTCTGATGAGCCAAGCCAAAGAGGTTGGCTTTGTAAACATAAAAAGGATGGAAGAGAGTAGAAACAAAAAAACAAAAATGCCCAAAAGTGAGTTGGCCATTTCAAAGTTACTTGCTTTGCAAGGCAAGCCAGAAAGACAGAACTATTGAAAAATAACTAATTAAGACCAGATTATCTTTTTAATGTGTAAGGATTAAAGCAGAATGAACTTCCTTACTATGTTAATTGAAACTGGCCTATTTGGGAAATTTGGCCATTATCTCTCTAATCCAGATTTTTTTTTTTTTTAGATCTCACTACATTTTCTTGTATAATTTTTCTTTTATTGATGCATTATAGGCTCACATCACAATGTAAATCATGTTTACAATAACATACATACACACAGTACCTGGTGCCCCCCCCCCCCCGTCTCCCCATTTCCCCCCTTCCCAATGTAGAGTACTGAGATTGATGTTGGTATATTCACATATATACACATAGTCAATGGTAGCATTCTCATTAATGAACCTCAGTCTTCCTGGCTCCAATGAGGGTTCTCCTCCATTATATGGAGCCCCTCTTGTATCTCAATTACTCCCTAGCTTGTGCATTAGAGAAAATATATGACCCTTCACTTTCTGTAACTGGCTCTTCTCACTTAACATCGTGTTCTTCAGGTCCTTCCATTTTATTATGCAAATGACATACTTTTGTTCTTCTTTATTGCTGAGTAGAATTCCATTGTGTATATTTCTTATCATTTTGTAATCCATTCATTTGTCGATGGACACATAGATTGGTTCCATAATTTGGCTATTGTGAATTGTGCTATTATGAACATGGGTATGCATATATTACAGTACTTCTCTGTTTTCAACCTCTTTGGAAAGATACCCAGGAGTGGTGTAGCCAGATCATATGGTGGATCCATTCCCAGTTTTCTAAGGAATCTCCACACTGATCTCCATAGTGGCTGAACTCATTTGCAATACTGTCAACAGTGTAGAAGAATTCCTATTTCTCCACATCCTCACCAACATTTATTGTTATTTGACCTCCGAGCTATACCCCCAGCCCTATTTTATTCTTTATTTTGAAACAGGGTCTCTCTAAGTTGCAGAGTGCCTCACTAGGTAGCTGAAGCTGGCCCTGAACTCGGATCCTCCGGTCTCAGCCTCCCAAATGCTGGGATTACAAGCGTGCGCCACCACGCCCAGCTAAGATGTTACTTGTAAGGAACTTGGCATGGGAGGAAAGCGTCATAGGTGGAAGGATGTTAGTCTAAGGAAGGATTGGTTACCCAGGGAAGAAGTCTGGATAATGCATGTGATTTGGGGAAAGAATAATAGAAGGGAAGAGACTGAAGTGTCAAGATAGAGGGAGAGTAAACGATATGGAGAGACGTCCAAGAAAGTAGGAAGAGGCGGGACCAAGCAAGAAAGCAAGCGAAGGAATCCACCGTGACCTAGAAAAGGGAGGCTTTCCACTGGCAGGCGGGAGAACCCTGGAAGCCACGCAGAAAAAACTGCAGAGAGCAGAAAATCGGGAATGTTTCAAAACTGAAATCTGTGCTTTGCCCCTTTGTAGCCATTACCCCAAATGGGCATGCTCTTAAGGCAGAGACAGTAGGGAGTAAATGCCTAAAAAGGGGTTATAAGTTGAATGTTTGAGTTGAATATTTGTTTTGGTTAATAACGGAAAGCCCATCACTGGGAATTTGTTATTTAACTTTATTGGCTTCAAGTTGGTTCATTCAGCTGAAAAAGTCTGGGGATGGGTGGTGGCGGGTTGTTCCATAGCCGCCGTGCTAAGGGGGTTGTTCAGCTCTGCTCTTCTCTAGGCCTTGTCTTCATCTTCAGGGCGGCAGTGCCCTGGCAGAGGAGTCCCAGGTATCACCACCACAGATGAAAATCGCGAGGGCCAAGAAGCCATTGATTCCAGGTGTGCTGTTTCCAGAATGTGTAAGGCTCTTGTGCAGAATTCCCCAGCAAACCTCCTCTCACATCTCATTGCCCCCAACTACTTTTCTGGGACCATTCCTGGACCATTCTTTGTGGCAGGGAAATTTCCTCCAATGGTTGGCTTACCAAGCACCGAGTAAATCCCTGAACCGTCACTGGTAGAAGGAACAGCACATCTTGTGGATCAGCTATTCTCAAACAGAACACTGGAATGCAGATGTGCACTGGGCATTTGGGGTTGTTAGAATAATTGCAAGCAGAGGTCAGGGATGCTAAACTTCCTAAGATGCAGGGGATAGCCCTGCAGAGCAAAGAGCTGGTCAGCCCCAAGTGCTAATTGCACCTGCTGCTAGGAAATCCTCCTGTAGACAGAAACCCACTCCTGAACGTAGCTCACTGGCTTCATTTGAGAATATCAATTCTGCACGGAAATCTAGAAAGAAGGGGAAGCTCGTGCAGAGAGGGCAGCCAACACCCACTCCTGTGAAGGTCAGTCATTGGAGGCAGAGAGCGGGATTTAAATCTTGGCTACGCTACTTTCGAGTTGTGTGATCTTGGGCAAGGTAATGAAACATTGAAAACCTTACTTTCTTTAGTAAGAAAAAAGGAATAAGAACACATGCTCATGAGATTACTGAGAGGATTAATGGATAAAAGAGTCTGTGAAATGTCCTGGCCCGTGGAAGAGGCTCAATACTTGTTGGTTTCCTTCCTTCCTGCTCTTAGACCTATTAGTTTACCAGGTCGCTGCTTGATAGGATCTGTAGGGATCGTACCTTGCCATTTCCAACAAATGTTTTTTTGAGGTGCTAATATCCTCTAATGAGGGCCTGAGCCACCATTTAAACCATTAGAACAGGAACATTACAGATGGTCTCAGCACAATGTGTTCATGTCACAGATGGCTCAGAATGGCAAGTCTCAATAAGCAAGAATAGACCTAACTGTTTTAGCTTTGGGCTTTAATTTCCTTCTTAAACATATTGTCAATATATAAAATAAATAAAATGTGTGTGCATACGTATGTTTGCCTTTCTGTATATTTCATAGTTAGGAAAGATTCACAAGAAAATTATCCTCCTTTAGGTTTTTTTTTTTTTTTGGTGGTACTGGGGATTGAACTCAGGGGCGTTCTACCTCCGAGCTATACCCCCAGCCCTATTTTTTATTCATTATTTTGAAACTGAGTCTCACTAAGTTGCGGAGTGCCTCACTAGGTAGCTGAGGCTGGCCGAGAACCCGGATCCTCTGGTCTCAGCCTCCCGAATGCTGGGATTACAAGCGTGTGCCACCACGCCCTGCTCCTCCTTTAGTTTTTGAAGTCATCTTCTTTCCTTCAAACATAGGCCTCTGTGGGTTTTGCTTTCTCTGTCTGGGAGTGAACTCATACTTTTCTTTCAGATTCCCTGTAAATCACTGATTCCTCTGGAGAGGCCTCACCAGTTTTGCTGGCTATGTTGGTCCTATTGTTTTCATTCTTGTAGCCCCATGTTTTTGTTATCTATTGCGGTGTTACAAACCACTCCAAAATTCATTGGTTTAAATATGAATGGGGTATTATTTCTCATGGTTCTTTTGGCTGATTGGGTAGTTCTCATCTCTCTTGCTGTTGGCTGGTGTGTTGGGATAGTTAGGTGTTCACAAGGCTGGTACGTCATGCTGGCACTAGGAATTCATGCTGGCACTTATTTGAGTTCAGCTGGGACTGTTAGCCAGGGCCTCGGTTATGTCTCACGTCAACCCTTGCATGTGGCTGCTTGGCCTCTCCAGAGAATGGCAATTGGGTTCTAAGAAACTGCATTCCAAGAGGCTAATCCATGTGAAAATGCTCATCAAACTTCTTCTTATACCTGTTTGTGATGTTCCAAAGGTGAAAGGTATCTAGCCAAATCCAGTGTCAACATGGAAGGAGATTACTGAAAGACAAAATATCAGGAGGCCTGGTTCATTGGAGGCCACCAAATTCTAGCATATCTGTTGAACACTTTCTTCAGAGTACTCATCATTGCTTGCAACTACATATTTGCACTATTTTCTCTCTTTCTCAACTCTAATATCTGTGAAAACAAAGGACATTTTGTTTTTTTGCTAAAGGTTTTGAAGATATCCAAGTTGCCGAGAAACTAACACTAGTGCCACTATGCATGGATTGCAAAAGAAATTGGTCCAAAAGGGGTCTGCTAGTGCTAGCTGACCCCCCACCTCTTCAATATAATAATAATAATAATAATTATTATTATTATTATTATTATTATTATTATTATTATTATTTTTTTTTGCGGAACTGAGGATTGAACTCAGGAGCATTCTACCTCTGAGCTATACCCCCAGCCTTATTTTTTATTTTTTATTTTGAAACCAGGTCTCACTAAGTTGCAGAGTGCCTCACTAGGTAGCTGAGGCTGGCCACGAACCCGGATCCTCCGGTCTCAGCCTGCCAATGCTGGGATTACAAGCGTGCGCCACCACGCCAGGCTTCTTCATTATTTTTGAGAGAGTTGCAGGGCCTGCTGTGCTCCCTGCCCCAACTTGGGGAAAGGGAGCAAGATGCTTCCCTCTCACCTCAAGTCAAGTGAGAGGGAATTCAAGTCAGCTCTGAATTTTGTTTTGCACTCACTCCAGGAAGTGGAGCCAGAGACTGAGTTCAGTCATGTGTTTGATGATTTAGTCAATCATGCTTTTATAATGAAATCCCAATAAAAATTCTGGAGACCACGGATTGCTGGTTGGTAAGCACATTGATATGCTGAAAGCGTGATGCATCCTGACTCCACGGGGGAGGGCAGCGCTGAAACTCTGTGTCCCTTCCCAGATCCCACTCATCCCATGGGTATTCTTTATAAGACTGCTCTGTGAGTTGTTTTAATAAATTATCAAGTCTGAGGGAGTTGGCAATTGGGGAAAACTCTTGAATTTCTAGTCAGCCAATCAGAAGTGTGGATGGCCTGGAATTCCCTGAAACTTGCAGTAGTGTCTGCAGTGAGAACTGACTTGGGGGAGGCCTTTGTCCTTAAACTATGAGGTTTGTGCCTACTCTGGATGGTTAGTGTCAGGAATGAATTATAGAATGAATTACAGCTACTCAACTAGTAGCTATCCCTGTTGGGGTTAAAATGAAATATTATAGAACTAGGGATTGAATCCAGAGGTATTCTACCTCTGAGCTACACCTCCAGCCCTATTTTATTTTATTTTGAAACAGGGTCTTGCTAGGTTGATGAGAGTCTCACTACTCGCTAAGGCTGTCCTCAAACCTGCGGTACTTCCAACTACAGGTGTGCACCCCCCCCCCCACACACACACACTCACTGCTCACAGTTTTGTAGGTTTACCGGGCTTAGTAGATGGACCTTCACCTGAGGTTTACTACACAGGTGTAAGTGAGTCAGCACCTAAGTCTGGGTGGGTGGTGCCTGGGCTGAGTTCTGGAGCGGCCAGCCCTGGCTAGCACCTCTCATTCTTCATAGCTAGCCCAGACTTTGTCTTATCCTGGTGTTCTCAGAGTATTCAGACCTTTAAATGATGTGCTTTTCTGTGATTAAGCATTCAAGGAGTCCAGAAGTGGAAGCTCCTGGTCTCTTAAGGTCCAGCCCTAACAAGGGGCCACGGCATTGCTTCCACCGTATCCTACTGGACAACACAGTCACAAAACCTACCCAGGCATAAAAGGGAAGGAGCACAGGGCTCCAAGAAACAAATAATTTGTGGCCATCTTTAATCTGCCTCGTGTTCTCCTTGACATCTCACCCCGATCATCGTAGATGACACGGCATCTGTTGCCGCGTTTTTCTTTTATGTCTGGCTATTCTTCATTCATCTCTTTCAGTTAGGCTATGGATTGAATGTTTTTGTCTTCCCCAAAATTAATTTTGAAACTTTACTTCCCACCCTAACGCACTAGTGCTGGGAGGTGTTTGGTCATGAGGGCCCCACCCTCATGAATGGATTAATGCCGCTACAAGAGTGGGTTTGCTACCATTTGAGGGCACAGTGCTTGCCCTTCCACTTTCCCCTATGTTATGCCTCAGCAAGAAGATCCTCACCATAGCCGGGCATGGTGGCGCACACCTGCAATCCCAGTACTTGGGAAGCTGAGAGAGTAGGATTGCAGGTTCAAGACCAGCCTTATCAATTTAGTGAGAACCTCAGCAATTTAGCAAGACTGTGTATCAAAATAAAAACCAAAAAGGACTGGGTGTGTAGGTTGGAGGTAGAATGCTCCTGAATTCAATTCCTTGTACTATTTTTTTTCATTTTTCTCTTTTTTTTTTTTTTTTTTTTTTTTTTTTTTTTTTTTTTTTTTTTTTTTTTTTTTTTTTTTTTTTTTTGGTGGTACTGGGGATTGAACTCAGGGGCATTCTACCTCCAAGCTATACCCCTAGCTTTTTTTTTTTTTTAATTCTTTATTTTGAAACCGAGTCTCACTAAGTTGCGGAGTGCCTCACTAGGTAGCTGAGGCTGGCAGCGAACCCAGATCCTCCGGTCTCAGCCTCCCGAATGCTGGGATTACAAGCGTGCGCCACCACGCCCGGCTCTCTCTCTTTTTTTTAATTGTTGCATTGTAATTACATATCTTTGTTAGGTACAAGCCAGTATAGGTAAAGGCATACATGCACACATTTCTCATTTAACCCTTCCTCAATTCCCGCCCCACTCCCTCCTCCTCCCTCCTTCTCAAGGTCAGTTTAGTGATTGACTTTGATGTGTTCATGAAAGTACATCATGTGCATTAGGGTGTCCCCCCCCCCATCACCTTCAGTTAAGTCATCTTCTTTGCTCATCTAAAGTTTCTCCTTCTTCATCTGGAGTCCCTCTTATGTCACATTTTCTCCCTAGCTTCCACATATTAGGGAGAGCATACGATTTTTAACTTTTTGTGACTGACTAATCTCACTTAGCATAATGTTTTCCAGTTCCATCCATTTCCCTGCAAATAACATGATTTTGTTCTTCTTTATGGCTGAGTAAAATTCCATTGTGTACATATGCCATAGTTTTGTAATACATCTGTCAATGGACATCTTGGCTGCTTCCATAGTTTGGCAATTGTGAATTGTGCAGCTATAAACATAGATACACATGCGTTGGTCTGATAGTTTGGTTTCCGTTCTTTTGAGTAGATACTCAGAAGTGGTATTTCTGGATCATATGGTAGGTTCATTCCCATTTCTCTGAGGATCCTCCATATTGTTTTCCAAAGTGGTTGCACTAATTTGAAATCCCACCAGCAATGTATTAAAAAAAAAAAAAGTCTTCACCAGACACTGGCACCTTGATCTTGACTTTCCAACCTCCAAAACTATTAAGAAATAGATTCTCATTTTTTTATATAAATGACCAAGACTTATTGGCTTTTAATAAAAAATAAAATAAAATAAATAAATTACCCAGTCTGTTGTATGTTGTGATAGTACCACAAAAAGGACCGAGGCAAATGAAATCTTTTTCCCCTGAGGCAATCTTGGGGCTAGAATCTAGAATGCTCCTAAGTTCAATCCTCAGTTCCGGAAAAAAAAAAAAAATAATAATGAAGAGGTGGGGGATCAGCTAGCACTAGCAGACCCCTTTTGGGCCAATTTCTTTTGCAATCCCTGCATAGTGGCACTAGTATTAGTTTCTCGGCAACTTTCCCCCAAGGCAATCTTGGGGGAAGGGAGCAAGATGCTTCCTTCTCACCTCAAGTCAAGTGAGAGATCCTCTTCTCTTTCTTGACATCCTCTTCTCTTTCTTCTCTCATTACTCACGTGCCCTTGATGATTATAAACACCCTTATGACTTCAGTCATCACCTTCAGTTTGATGGTCTCTGACTCTCTAAAGATGGCTGCTCTTATCTCTTGTCTCATGTAGCCAAGGACCTTTTACAACACCTGTGGAAGGCACCTAACAGGCTTTGTCCCTTTTTCAGAGATCCTACCCACCCATACACAGAGTTTTGTCTGTGAGTTTTGTCCTAAAGTTGGTTAGATCTTCTTCATGTTGCTGTCCTAGGAGTCTCTGGCTTCCATCCAACTGTGCCCACACCACAGCTGCATTTCCAGGTTGCTTCAGTCATAGAACCCCAAAGAGTCCAAAAATTATTAGCTACATGAACAAATATGATTTACATGAAAAATTAAAAGATATTTACTGTATGACCTGCATTTAGTGACTTCCAGGTCACGTGGTTGTAAGGAGTATAGACATGAGTTGCGGGTTTCTACTAATTATACTTTGTCATAATTGCATTTTTTTTTTTTTTTTGTATTGGGGATTGAACCTAGGGGCATTCTACCTCCTCAGAGCTACACCCTGAGTGCTTTTTATTTTTTGTTTTGAAACAGGGTCTTGGTAGGTTGCCGAAAGTGCTGTTATGTTGCTGAGACCTGTTCTTGAACCTGTGATCCTCCCGTGTCAGCCTAACAAGTACTGGGATTATAGCGTGTGCCACCATATCCAGCTCATGATTGCATTATATAGTTAAGAAATGAACAACTTGTGGGCTGGGGATGTAGCTCAGTGTTAAAGTACTTGCCTAGCATGCATGAAACCCTGAGTTTGATCACTAGCACTGCAAGAAAGAAGAGAGAGAGAGAGAGAGAGAGAGAGAGAGAGAGAGAGAGAGAGAGAGAACTTGCTAAAAAAAATCAGAAATAGACTATGAAGATTGCTTAAATAAATCTTAATTTGGTTATATTTATAATTGAGTTCCATGTTGTTAGACCATCTCCACATTTATAATTGAGTTCCGTGTTGTTAGATCATTTCCACATTATATCACTTATTAACTTCAAGATGCAGAAAGTTACGCTTTGCAGTGGACTATCAATGTGGTTTCCTTTTTTATGATTGGTCTGAGTCTGGGGCTAATCTAGTAATGAGTCTTCATGTTTATGGATGTACCACAATTTGGATCCTGATGCCGGATGCCATGAAATCCAACAAACATTTCTTTTTTCTTTTTTTTTTTGTGGTACTGGGGATTGAACTCAAGGGCATTCTACCTCCGAGCTATACCCCCAGTCCTATTTTTTTTTTTATTCTTTATTTTGAAACAGGGTCTCACTAAGTTGCAGAGGGCCTCACTACGTAGCTGAAGCTGGCTGCAAACCTGTATCCTCCAGTCTCAGTCTCCCAAATGCTGGGATTACAAGCGTGCGCCACCACGCCCGGCTCCTCCCACAAACATTTCTAAGGCACTGTTCTTAGCACTGTGGAGGGGCTATAGATGGCTAATGAGTTAAGATTACAGGTGGAGTGAAAGCACAGGAAACTGAAAGTATAGCTAGATGAGAATGTGGAAGCGATAGAGACAAAGTGGTAGAGTACAGGGGAGGTGAGGGTTGCTTCTCACTTGAGGAGAGGGAGGGATGAGAGAACATTCTAGTCCTGGGGGTGGGGATGGGGGCAAAGGGAGATTTCAGGCTGTGGCTGGGCATAATGAGTAAGCCCTGTGCCAGCTAATACCCTGAGCACGCGTGGGTGAGTACCAAGGAAGAATGAACAAAAGAGTAGGAGCCTGGGCTCTTCTCTCAGAGAGACATGAGTCACAGAAGCTTTTGAACACATCTGGGACTTGTTCTCAACACTGCCTTCTGGGAGCACTATGCTGGTGTTTGAGCGTATGGATGCCTGTGTCACTCTCCTAACAGAAAAAGACTCAATCTAAAGTAAACAAACAAAAACTCTATCCTGGACTGAATTCCCTGCTAGTTTCTCCCTAAGTAGCTGAGCCCCTCAGAACACGCTAGTATATCGGTCTCTAATCGACCCCTACTCCTTCTGATATGTTCTGTAAACATCCTCAACTTGGGGCTAGGGTGGAGCTCAGTGGTAGAACACATACTTAAGCAGGCACAAGGCCCGAGGTTCAATACCGAGCGCCAAAACCAAGACAAAGCCCCTCAAGGCCACCAGTACCAACGAAAGCTCTACTTACAAAATTATGGGAGCTATGGATCTCTTTACTGCATGATTTGACAACTGGTATTGGGCTAAGATGGGACTCCCCTTTGCCTCCCACACAGCTGGGGCGCGGGAGATTCCTTTTGCCTTCACACACATGGTTCATGATAACGAGACTGTTGACATTGAACTAGAAAATGGCTTGTGGGTTTTCTGAATCCATCCTAGGCTTTACGGTAGATCTGTTGTTTGAGAGGAAACTGGCACTCGGCTTGCTTTCACTCAGCCATGGGGGAAAGCATGTGAAAAGTGGATTCCCAGGTAATCTGTTTTAATTCCTCTTCCTTGATGGCACAATTTTCCTAAAGACTAGAGACTAACTTCTTCTTGAAGTATGGGTCAGAATGTCCCCTCCCCCACTCCGCTTTTTTGCAGAGGTTTTATTCTCTTTTTTTTTTTTTTTTGAGGGTGGAGACTGGGGATTGAATTCAGGGGCATCCTACCTCTGAGCTACACCCCCAGCCCTATTTTATTTTTTAAGTTTTGAAATAGGGTCTTGCTAAAATGCTGAGGCTGACCTTGAACCTACAATTCTCTTGTCCCAGCCTCCCAAGTACTAGAATTATAGCGTGCACCACCATGCCTGACTAGTGGTCTTATTCTTTAGGCTTAGATATTCCGTAACAGTGACAATGATGACAATGACAACAACACAACAGTGACAACCACAGCAGCACCTATAGTTGTAGTAATCCATTTTGCACAATGCATTTTGCATACATTACCTCCTGAGATGCTCATGGTGGCTGTATTCAACAGGTATTCTTATTTCCATTTTAAAGATGAATAAACAGGGTCAGAAAGATGAGGAAACCTGCTTAAAGCCACACAGCTAGCCAGTGACAGAGCCGAGGAATGAACTCAGATCTGTCTAGCTCAGAACTCCTCTTACGTAGTCTTCTCTATGTCTCCTGAATGATTCTGATTACATAGCATACACGGTAAGATTGATGTCGATAATTTTATATTCCCTGAATTCAAATCTTGAGTTGACTGAGCAAATATATATGCAAAGTCATGTACAATGAAGAAAAGCTTATGACAACTCGAAGATCTTTGGATTTTTTTTTTCTGATTTAAGAAAAGAAAAAAGAAAGAAATTGGAGGCTGGGGGTGGGGTTTGGCTCAGTGGTAGAATGTACACTTAAATGCATGAGGCCCTGGGTTCAGTAAAAAAACAAAACGCAAGCCCCAAACTAACCAGTCGACAGACAAAAATCTCTTGGGTTGTAAACCTTTGTCCTAAGGAAAAATACACAATAAACATTGGTGAAGCCACAGGTTCACAGATCTGTGATTCCTCTGGTGAATCACTTTCTACCTCTTGTTGGCAGTCTATTTCCAAACACTTTATCAATTGGGGTCTTTAACACTGTTCCCTCTGTGTCTTCCCGGCTCATTGGCTAAATATTTTTCTTACCATTCTGACCAAGCACTGCTTCAAGTAATGTTACATTTCTGGTGATAGTTTATCTCCTGCTCCTACAAGTTTATTTCATCAAGGTCCTGTTTCTTGCTTTTCATTATTTTCTCATGCTTAGTGATCTTTCGTTGCCAATCTATGTGACTCACGAGTCAAGACAAGCCTGGAAGGTAAAAGCACATCTTTTACCTTCGTGTGGCGATTCCAACTCTTCCACCTGCACCTGCACGCTGTGAGATTACCTGACTCCTGTTGAAACCAGAAGGTCTGTGAGTTACAGGCACTAGATGGGAGGTGGAAAAGGTTAAGCTCCTTCTTTGCCTGGACACACACAGATTTCAGCCAGAATCACATGGCCATACCCACAACCCCTTAGGCCAGCTATTACTTCTAGATTGGGGGTCATAAATACCTCCAGGTTGCAGACATTCTTGGCTATCTTTATCTCCTTGAAATTAGTGTCCTGTTCCAGACAGCTGCCATCCATGACTGACTCAGAATTACCGCCTGATACAACCATAAAATTTGCCCTGGAGCAGGGGCCTAGCTAGCAGTTTTGCCACTTGGGGCAAAAAGTCCAAAACCTTCCTCAAGTCAACTTTGTTATTTTTACTGATCATATTTTACTGATTAAGTGAGAGCATTATAAAATCATTATTTAAAGTGATATACCCTCTACATTTTGGGAGTCTGGGACCAAGCTTTGTCACTCCACCATTACCATGCGTTCTCGTGGTAGTCTCCATCAGAAATCAGAGATTCATAGTCCCATTCAGCTGGGACTTTGTCTCAGGCAGCCCTCTCGTCTCCAGTCCCTTGAGAATCGCCTCAGCTGAGGAGAGCTACCTTACTCAAGATCTAGCTCCCATCCTGCTATTGTGCTCATCTGAGCACTGGGTGCCAGGTGTAAGGGCTAACTCTTGCCCCATCTTGGGACTACTTTGAAGGGCCACCGGAGCTCCAGAACTCCCCTGTGGCGGCAGTGATAGGTGTCAGCTCAGGCTGCCAACGTGACTTCTCCCCTTCTCCCATCCTGTTTCCATACCAGCCTTTCGGTCTCAGCCTCCCTAAGTACTGGGATTCAGGTGTGCACCACGGCACGGGGCTGCTATTTGACTCTTAAGTAATAAAACAAATACACATTTTTACAAATTAAAACTCTGATAAAATGCACAGATGTTTGGTTCTATTTCTTAGGCTATTTGTGAGCAAAGGATACTTAAAACATAAATTCCATGTCTTCTAGTACCACTCAAAGCAACTGGAGACTGAGTAACACGATCTAAAACTCCACGCAATAACCATACTTTTTTTTCTTTTTTCTTTCTTTTTTTTTTTCAGTGCTGGGGATAGGACCAAGCACCTTGAGCATACAACCAAGCACTCTACCACTGAGTTGCACACCCAGTCAGTCATCCTCCTTGAAAACTGAAATTAATACTGTCTTTTTGCCTTCCTTCGCATGCAGCCCTCTTCACCAGAATATGTCCCTTTTGCCAATTAGATTAAGTTCTCAATTCCATTCTCTCCTCTGCCCTGAATCTGACTGTGCCCCAACTTCTCATGTGTGTGAAAATTAGCTGTCAATTTCCTTACACCAGAGTTGGGTTTACTAACACTTTTTCAAGTTAGCATTTATTGAGTGCTTACTGTGTGTCAAATACTCTCTCCTGCTGAGACCGGAGGATCTGGGTTCGCGGCCAGCCTCAGCTACCTAGTGAGCACTCCGCAACTTAGTGAGACTCAGTTTCAAAATAAAGAATAAAAAATAGGCCTGAGGGTGTAGCTCGGAGGTAGAATGCCCCTGAGTTCCATCCCCAGTATCGCAAAAAAGAAAAAAAAAAAAAAAAAAAAAAAGAAATACTCTCTCCTTAGCACTTTGGATACACCAACTCACTTAATCCTGGGAGAAAGGTGCTATTGTTATCTTTGTTTTACAGAAGAGAAAGCTGAAATATGATGAGACTATGTAATTCCTAAGAACACAGAATTAGTAAATAGTAGTGCTGGAATTCAAATCCAAGGGATTCGACTCTAAGCCATTTCTTTCCCTCTCCCTCTCCCTCTCCCTCTCTCTCCTGGGGATTGAATCCAGGAGCACACTACCTCTGAGCTATACCCCCATTCCTATTTTATTTTATTTTATTTTTATAAAAATTTTGAAACACATTTGGGAGGCTGAGACCGGAGGATCCAGGTTCGAGGCCAGCCTCAGCTACCTAGTGAGGTACTCCGCAACTTAGTGAGAACCTGTTTCAAAATAAAGAATAAAAAATAGGACTGGGGGTATAGCTCGGAGGTAGAATGCCCTGGGTTCAATCCCCAGGACTGAAAAAAAAAAAAAAATTGAAACAAGGTCTCATTAAGTTGCTCAGGGTCTCCCTAAGTTGCTGAGGCTTGCTTTGAACCTGTGATGTCCTGAAAGTAATGTGTCTTCTTTTTTTCTGGTTGATTTAAAGATTTTCTCTTTTTCTTTGATTCCTTTGATAACTGTGATGTGCATAGACGTAGTTTGTCCATTTATTCTACTTTGGGATCATAGCGTTTATTAGATTTGAGGGTGATGTCTCATCGATATTGGAAAAATTCAACCATTCTCTACTAAGATATTTTTCTTTTCCATTTCTCCTATCCTTTCATTCAATCACTCCAAAAACGTGTGTTAGATGAAGTTGTCTAACAAACCTTTGACACTCTATTCTTTATAATTTAATTTACTTTGCTCTTTTTTTTTTTTTTTTTTTTTTTTTTTTTTTTTTTTTTTTTTTTTTTTTTTTTTTTTTTTTTTTTTTTTTTTTTTTTTTTTTTTTTTTTTTTTTTACAATTTGGATAATTTATAATGATGCATTGTTTCCTTTGATCCTTTCTTTTTAAAAGTTTTATTGGTTTATTGTAATGACACACTTGTATGTGTGTTTCTTTCCGGGTCCCTCCCGCTTTCCCTCCCTCTCCATACATAATATTAAAATTGGTATTGATAACTTTGTATATCAACATAGGATTTCTGAACTGATTCCTTCATTCAACTTCCTTTGATTCTTTCTTCTGTTATTGGAGTCTTCATTTCAGATATTGTATTTTTTCAGTACTAAATTTCCATTCAACTATTTTTCTATTTTCACTCATCACTTAAAATTCTCATATTTTGTCCATATTTTCCTTGTAATATATATACACCCCTGGATTCCAACCCCAGCCCCCCCCCCCACAAAGTCTAGTGTGAGAGAATCAGGAAGTTAGGAAGGCGGCTTGAGTTTGGGGCTCTTCCAGATTCGAACCCATGCATCACAGCTCACTCGTGACCGCCCAGCTTAGCTCTGTTCTCTTGCCTCGGCATCCCCCTTGTTACCACCTCCTGTGCTCTTCCATGTCCAGACAAGAAAATTGTATCAGAGAGAAAAGCAAAGGGTCTTTGCTCATCTAGGAATGGTCATCCTACCCTAGAATTTAGTTATTTTACATTTTACATTCACAGGTTTCAGTAGCTTAAAGATAAATATGTGGGTTTTATTGACTTCTTTTCCTTTTGTTTTCATGGGAATGATGTCCTTTCCCTATTTTCCTTCCAGTCTTAACATAAGTAGAATGCAAGGCTATGAATAAATACTATATTATTATTTCATTAAAAAAACCTTAATAACCTCTCCAAAGTGGTTTTTTTTTGGTTTTGTTTTTTAGTGGAAGTTTTATGCCAAATCTATGTGGTAAGTCCCTTGACCTCAACATTAGATTGTACAGCCCATCCATAGAAAAAGCATTTTTGCATATTTAGAATGGTCTCAGGCTGCTGGGTGTGGTGGTACACGCTTGTAATTCCAGCATTTGAGAGGCTGAGACCAGAGGATATGGGTTCGAGGCCAGCCTCAGCTACCTAGTGAGGCCCTCTGCAACTTAGTGAGACCTGGTTTCAAGATAAAGAATAAAAAATAGGGCTGGGGGTGTAGCTTGGAGGTAGAATGACCCTGTGTTCAATCCCCAGTACTGCAAAGAAAAAAAAAAAAAAAGAAAAAGAAAAAAAAAAAAAGATGGTCTCAGGCTACATGGAATCTGAAAAATACTTACTTTCATAGCCTTAATAGCTAGGGTATCGAATATAGTCTTTCATAGCAATTACAAAAAACACATGTAAAAGACATGTATATAGCTAGGTGTGGTAGTGCATGCTTGTAACCCCAGGAGTTGGGAGGCTGCCTTCTGCAACTTAGTGAGGCCCTCTGTTTCAAACTAAAAAAAATAAAATAAAATAAAATAAAATAGGGCTATGGTGTAGCTCAGAGGGAGAATGCTCCTGGATTCTCCAGTATCAATAAAACAAACACACACACACACACACATACACACACATACACACAAAACAAAACAAGCCCAAACCAAAAAAACCCTGCATACAGAAGGGTTTCTTTCAGATCTCTCTGATTTGAGAGAAATTTTATGACTAGCGTTTCGTTTCTTGCATAGTACAAACTTGTACACTGATAACCACAGTGCATAAGTGCTAGAGCAGTCTGCAGCTGTCCTGGTGTGGATCTCAAATGTCCCCCATGTGTTGAAGGCATGCTCTCTGGCTGATGGTGCTATTGGAAGCTGGAGAAACTTTAGAAGGTGCGGCCTAGTTGGAGGAAGTGAGGCCATTGGGGGGTGAGCCCCTGAAGGAGATACTGAGACCCCCACACCTTCTCTCTCTCTCTGTTTCCTGGCTGACGTGAGGTGAGTCGCCTTTCCTCCACCATGTACTTCCTGCCATGATGTTCTGCCTTGTCATAGGCCCAAGCGACCATGGACTGAAACCTCTGAAACTGTGAACCAAAACAAATCTTTCTTCCTTGTAAGTTGATTTTCTCAGTTATTTTGTCACAGTGACAGAAAGCTGACTAACACGGCAGCTCAACTGCAAGTTAGTGGGTGAAAAACCAGAGTGTGAAGGAAGAAAATACGGCTACAAACAGAACAGATTCTTATGTAACTACTCCTGGCTGAGAGTTTTAATACACTTTAGTAAGGAAGGATAAGCAGTAAATACTGAATCAGACCATGCTAAAGCATTTTAATTATACCTCTTTGTTATGTGTTTTTTAACACCTTCATTGGTGCATTAAAGTCTCACATCACAATGCACTTCATGGTAATAGTGACTTGCATGCACACCCTGCTTGGTGGGCTTTCCCAGCTCCCTCCCCACTGCCCCATACAGCGTCTAGGAACACAAATAAAGCCATTTAAGATCTTTAAGTTGTTTTAGTTTTGTCTTTTGTCAGTATAGGTATCCTATCATTTTCATCTTTGTAATCAGAACCTAGAATAATGCATTCTTTTGGTAGGTTCTCAATAAATATTTGTTAATCTGACTCAATCCCTGTTGGTATGAATTAGGAAAGTTACCTAAATGAACTAAACCTGGTATTTATAGCAGGTAAACTGTAGATCACATTTCTTATGCATAAGGGCATTTTGGCAAGGTGTACTTATGGAATTGGTCGTATCCTGTCTTACGAGCCACCTAAAGCAGCAGCAGTACTGCTGTGTGTACTGCTCCGGGGGATGCCGTTTAGATCACAGTTTATTAACAATGATTCAATGCATAGCTTGTTGGCTTTGTACTAAGAAGCATCTTGCCTGAACAGTGGTCATGGGTCACATCAGTATTCCAAGGTAAATCATCTCAGCTGGTCACCCTTTCATTATTATGCAGTGTTCTTTGTCATTGACTCTTTTTGTTTCCTATACTAACTATTCAAAACTTTACTTTTTGCAAGCTTCCTGTCTTTTTTTCTTTATTCCACATTTTATTAACACAGTACCATGGGTATAGTGAAAAATTAGCTTTCCCCCAAAGAAGTCTGACCTTTGTTTTCTGTTACTTGGATGAAATCTCTAGGCATTCAGAATATCTTGTGTGAGAGGAGTGTTTTTGTTTGCCTGAGAACTCTGGCCCCAGTTTAACCATGCAATTAATGACAGAGGCTCTGGTCCAGGGTGTGTCAGCTTTGTCTCTGGCAGGGCTCGATTCTAAAGGTAAGGGTCAATCACATGGGCAGTATGTGAATGAGCCCAAATAAAACTCTGATCCCAATGACTCAGTGGGCTTCCCTGGTTGGTAATACTACATGAGTATTGTCACACACTGCTGCCAAGAGGAGGTACCACTGTCTAATAACTGATGCTCAGTGTCTGGACCCTCCTGGATTCTGCTTCACGTATCTTCCCTTGGCTGACCTTAATCGGTATCCTTTCATTGCAATGAACTGTAGCCATGAATATAACAACTCCCAGTGAGTTCTGACGGAATTCTTGTAGTGAATAATCAAAACTGAGGGTGGTTTTGGGATCCTCTCTTACTTGTAACTGGTGTCAGAAGTAATGGTAGTCTCTTGTGGGAACCATCTAAACATTAGTTAGTCAGGGGTGGTGGCACATGCTTGGAATCCCAGTACTTGGGAGGCTGAGACAGGAGAATCACAAGTTTTTAGCTAGCCTCAGCTACTTAATGGGGCCCTTCGCAACTTAGTGAAACCCTGTTTCAAAATAAAGAATAAAAAATAGGGCTGGGAGTGTAGCTCTGAGGTAGACTGCCCTTGGGTTCAATCTCCAGTAACACACACACACACACACACACACACACACACACACACACAACTTTATAGTTGGTCTCAAACTTTGCATATTCTTTCTTATAGTATAGACAAAATTCAGATTAGAAGAAACAATTTCAACTTCCTCTGCCCTCACATCTATAAACCTTCCTTTGTCTTCCTCAAGCCTTGGAGTTGCCTTTTCTTCAGTTTATCTTCCTTCCTTCTTTCCTTGCCTCATCCTGAGCACCTGTCCCCCTCTGATGAAAGTTACATGCCTGATTTCTCCATGTCCTCATTTCTCATTCATATTTTAGCTAATTGTGATTAGGCTTGCACTCGCTGTTCTGCCACAAATGTTCTGTCTGGCAGAGATTATGAATAATTGCCTATTTGCAGCTCGGTTATCCATTTGGTAATTGAACAAATATTTATTTAGTGCTACTTAAAGTCAAGCATAATGTTGGCCCCTGGGGGTTCAGTGGTGATAAAAATAGGAGCAATTCTCGACTCCGTGGCACTTAGAGTCCAGTAGAGGTTTAGACGAGCACTTAGAACTTAGCATGTTAAATATTACAGCACGGGAAATACAGGGAGCTGTGACAGACTTACTGGGAGCTCCCCGCCCCCATAGCATTTGGCTGTCTCTATTGGGGTCTATCAGGTCCAGCACGATTGATTCTGCCAGTTCTCCGTGTCATTACCTATCACCCTGGAGCTCTGGAGTTCCCCCTACTCTAGCTCCCTTGTTCCTACTATTTGCCAAGCACACTCTGGACTAGACTGTGTGCATTTGCTGTTCCTTCTGCCTGAAATGCCCTTCTCACTGATTCCTGTCCCTCAGGTCTTGACTCGAGGGTCAAGGGTGGCTCAGTGGGAGAGTTCTTGCCTACTATGCACAAGGCCCAGGGCTCAATCTTCAGTACTGCAAAAGATAAATTAGGAAATAAAATAGGACTGAATATAAAATGTAAAAGCAGTAGCGAAGTACTGCCTTGTGATCTCTTTTTTGTTCTCCTTTAATCTATTTTAATTTGCTTTCTCATTCTACATATTACCTTTTTTTTTGTTTTTTTGTTTTTGCGGTACTGGGGATTGAACTCTGGAGCATTCTACCTCCGAGCTATACCGCCCAGCCCTATTTTTTATTCTTTATTTTGAAACCAAGTCTCACTAAGTTGCGGAGTGCCTCACTAGGTAGCTGAGGCTGGCCACGAACCTGGATCCTCCAGTCTCAGCCTCCCGAATGCTGGGATTACAAGCGTGTGCCACCACGCCCGGCTCCATTTTACCTTTTTTGGACTTAACAAAAATTTATTTCTTTATTTTGTGAAACCTTTTATCAGTTGTGTGTGTGAATGTATATATGCAGATGTGTACATGTGTGCATGTGCATGTGAGTGTGTACCACATAGCAGTTTGAAATGTATTTATTACACTTTGGAGTAAAACAATGGGAGTTCTCAACTAGCAGGTGGTGATTATGACTTATCAGAATGATAAACCACTACAGGTGTATCGGAATCACTGGATGGAGGGGCTGGGTAGCTCCTGCTACCTCTTTAAGAAATGCTTGTAATCCAAGTACTTGGGAGACTGAGACAGGAGGATCATGGGTTCACAGCCAGCCTCAGCTACTTAGTGAGGCCCTCCACAACTTAGTGAGACCCTGTTTCAAAATAAAGAATAAAAAATAGGGCTGGGGGTATAGCTTGGAGGTAGAATGCCCCTGGGTTCCATTCCCAGTACCGCAAAAAAAACCCAAACAAAAAACCCCCACACTTGATTGTTGTTAAGAACAACCATATATATATATATGACATATACCATATATTATTTTGAAAACAACTATATATACACATATACATATATGCATATACACACACACACACACACACACACACACACACACACACACGGTAGTACTGGGGATTGAACCCAAGGCACTCTGCCACTGAGTTACTGAGTTACAACTCCAGTCTTTTATTTTTATTTTGAGACAGTGTCTTGGTAAGTTGCCAAGACTGGCCTTGAACTTGTAATCCTCCTGCCTCAGCCTCCGGAGTAGCTGGGATTGTAGGTGTGTACCACCACACTGGTCAAGAACAAACATATCTTATCCATCTGGATATCCTCCTATGCCTGAAACAGCATCTGGCACTCAGAGGACACTCAATAAATACAGTTGTCAAGTGGTGAAAGCTTAGAGGTAAGGAGTGGAATCTGTAGTTTTCGTACATCATGCCCAGCATCCATTGGGCACTTGATAAATGCCACTTGGCATGGTGGCAATGACCCATGGAAAACAAAAACACACCACGAGAAGCCAAGTGACTAAAACGCACAGGTGTGGTGAGCAGCCGCAGAATCGGGAGTGGGGCCAGCCTTCTCCACAACCGAATAAAGCTCTTTTCCCTTCAGTACACTTGAAGAAACCAATCCAAAAAAAAAACCTCAAAAGAAGAAGTGACTGCCTCCTCCCTAACTAATAGAGCCTATCTCCTCTTAACCTGTGGGACCCTCAAAAACCAGTCAATTCCTTCTTTTATGCATCCTAAATCCTTTCTGTAACCCTCTAAGCCAACTTTCTATTCTACTGTATTCATTGGGAATTGAAAACATCTGGTCACCATCTGCAGTAGATTAATTCTTCATGTACTTGAAGCCTATAATTAGGTCATTCCTCAGCCATCTCTTTTGTAGGCCACATATCTTGTTTCCTTTAGCCCTCCCGAAATGGTTTTATTTTCCAATTATTTAATTGTCTTCATTAGTGTTACTTTCAACCCACACTCTCTGTTCTCCACACACCTCAAGTTGAGGAGGTGGGTCAGGGGTAGGGGTGTTTAAAGTCACCACTGCCGCTTTCAAGGAGTCCTGTTCTGTGAATTGTTTATTTTTAGAGGCGGTTTAGAAAGGAATAGCAGCCATCAACTCAACAGGATCCTACCACCCTAAAGTTGGAAACAGAGGAGTCCGAATATTATGCTTTGCTTTTCCCCTAACTCTGGATCAACTGGACCATACCTTTGGCCCTGCACTCCCACCCCCTCACTGCAAACCTACGGGCAATATTTCTCATTCTCGATTACAGCTGCAGCATGACAACAGCAGCTGGAAAGTAGAAAAACTCTTGAGTATGCTCAGGAAATAAAAGTCTGGTTGATAGATACATATTTCCTTTCAAGTCCTAGAGAGATCCTGCAGGCACAATGTACCAGAGAGGGGAAGGTCTGTCCCAGCTGTGTTCTCCAAGGCAGCGGTTCTCCTTCCTCCTTCCTGGACTTGTGTATGTGCAATTCATTCTCTAGTATCCAGATCTGGACTAAATACAGAAATACTTTGTAGATCAATACACGTTTGAAATGATTGAGATTATGTCCTCATTTCGGTGGCCTTCTACTTTATTGAAACTATGTTGGAATTTTATGGTGTGACTTTTTGTTTAAAAAGAGTTATTCTCTAGTTGTCTGTCCTTTTAAAGACTCCGGCATCACACAGAAATGACAGGTAGACGGGCATATGGAGTTTTTGTTGTTTTTCTTGCTGGGAACAGAGCATAGGGCCTCCTGCATGTGAAGCACATGCTCCACTATTGAGCTACGCCTCCAGCTTGTGTATATGGTATATTTGGTCTTAATCTCTTAAGTATTCCCTCTAGCTGCACCATGCCTAAATTCAGAACAGACCCAAATGCATGGCTTCTGTTTAATGTGCACCATCTTTGCACAAGATAGATATTATCACCTTCTTTTTACACGTGGAACAGATTCAGAGACGTTTAAAACAATGTGCTTCTGGCAACTTAGAAGGCAGGGCTGGGATTTGGGTCCAGGTGTGGTGGGTCTCTCTACTCTTATCAGAATCACCCTAGTATGCTTCTTAAAATACAGATCCCTGGATCATGTGCTCAGATTCTGCTTCAGGAGGTGGGCCCGGCAATCTGACTTGGAATTCAATACCCTAGAAATGCCTCTGCAGTGAACTCAAGTCCTATGCACCGAAAAACATGGTCTAACTATTTGATGCTTGGGCATCTGAATTAAAAAGTCTAGTATATTTTTTGTTTCTTTTAAAAATATTTTTTTAGCTGGGCGTGGTGGCGCACGCTTGTAATCCCAGCATTCAGGAGGCTGAGACCAGAGGATCCAGGTTCGCAGCCAGCCTCAGCTACCTAGTGAGGTACTCTGCAACTTAGTGAGACCCTGTTTCCAAATAAAGAATAAAAAATAGGACTGGGGGTATAGCTTGGAGGTAGAATGCCCCTGGGTTCAATCCCCAGTACCACAAATATATGTATATATTTTTTATTAGTGCATTGTAATTTCACATCATAACGAGGTTCAAAGTTATAAAAACAAACATGCACATGGGTCATTATTTCTACATCTATCCAGTTCGTTGAAAAGAAGCCTGGATTCCACACCACAGCTGCTGAACCAGAATTGAGAAAGAACTTGGATGTACTGTTGATAAGTAACCCGGGGCATTCTGAGCTCATTGACGTTTGCAAACCACAGGGGTGAGTCTTCCTACTGGTAGTTTCCTGTCCCCGGCACATCTTGATACTTTGGTGGTAGGTCAAGTCAGCTAGAGCGAAAGATGGGTGGTAGTGGCTTAGAGCTTTTGGCTCCATACATGTGGCAATAAGCTTTTGGCTAAGGAGGCAGGAGGAAGATGACCCTCTCGACTGCATGCCGCGTTACCAGGCAGGTGTCTCTTAAAGAAGACATCTTGGTCCTAAGGATAAAAAGCCATGATTTTGAAAGCCAAGTGCGGTATTGTATTTTCTAACAGCAGTATAGTGAAGTGGCAACCACTTGTTATAATGAAGTAGCAGGTAGCATCGCCTTGGCAAGGTGGCAGAGGACTTACAGAGGAGAGAGCCAGAAGAACAGATGGGCAGGGTGTCATTCCACTGAGAACTTAGGGGACACCAAAAGGTTTCCCGAAAAGAGCAACATAAAAAAAATCCTTGGCATACTGAGAAAGCCAGTCCTAGAAGATGGAAACTCAGAAGACTCCGTTCCATGAATCTATTTTAAATCTATAAAATATATTTTAACAGCAGGACTAGCAGAATCTTTATAGATATCCAAGAGATCTTCATTCTACAGACCTTATGTGCAAACGGCTCTCTAGCAAATGACATGCTACACCGTATGTTCAGTTTACCATGTGTGGAAAAATGAGTATGGTGTTTGCCCTTAAAAGCCAACCCCCCACAAAGATGATTAAACTATGATTAGAAGACCTACAGATGATAGAATGGATTCAGGATAGCAATTTCTTGAGATGATATTTATCAGGCAAGTAGGTGAAAATAATTTTGAATGTTCATGTGTATTTGTATTTAAATTTCACATTATAACATTTATAGGCAATATTTAAAACAGATTACATTTTAATTATGTAGATAAATCTTGACTCACATTTATTTAGTTCATTTTTACTTTCAGCCAAGGAAAAGTTATTTCTTACCACTTCAACACTGACACTTCATTAGTTCCTCAACTTAAAATAATCTCATCCAAACTACTGGGGAAAAAAACCCTCTCCACCTCAACAAAGCTTTATTAAAACCTTAAATGTATGGCCATTAAGTTAAAATGACTTAAAAAGGAAATGGGATGTGAATTTTGTATATGAGTTATACAAAAAGAAATTTTTTGGGTGGTGGTGGTCCTCCAGGCTGGCCTCAAACCCCTGGGTTCAAGTGAGCCTCCTGCCTCAGTCTCCTGAGTAGCTGGGGCTGTGGATGCAAAGGCACTGCTCCAGCCATAGACAAAATGTTTATCCCGTCCCTTGGTAAAGATCAAACAGGTCTTCTGCCATACTGGGCAGTGAGCAGATGCTGACCTTATCTGGATGGGGAGAGGGTATTCCTCCCTTTTTTGGTTTTGTTTGTTTGTAGTACTGGGGGTTGAACCTCAGGACGCTCTACCTTCTTACTTTTATTTTGAAACAGGGTCTTGCTAAGTTACTGTGCTCTGTCTTTGAACCTCCTGTCTCAGCCTCCCAAGTACCGGGATTACAGGTGTGTGCCTCTGCACCCAGCTCACTCCTCATGTTTTCTTGTTTCAATTGGCTTCTAAAATCGTAAGGGAAAATAGGAAGGCTGGAAGGAAAAAAGGAAGAAAGGATCCCTGCCCATGTGAATGAAGTCCCTTCATGATAAAGTCCTGAGAGATTGAATCCTTCTAAGCACATTTGTCTTTTCAATTCACTATGGTCCCCGGGATTTCCCTGTTCAAATGTCTCCTTTTGCATCCCAGACTTGTACAATGGAGCCCTTTGAAAGCAGGAAATAAGGCATCTCCCTGCTCTGTCTGTTTTTGGGGCATTGATGGTCTCCTCTCCCCCGGTAGTCTCATCCTGGCTCTGGGTTTCTGTGTTCCACACAGCTTTGTGAGCCGCCTCTTCAGTCTCCCTGGGACAAACCTCCTGTGACTTATTTCTCGGGAGCCAGTGTGTCCTGAGAAGTGTAGCTACTGAACCCCATTCTGAAGCTGGCTGGCTTGCACCAGACATCACTGAAGAGCTGAACTGAGTGCAGAGCTGTGTGGGACCAGAGCTTTCCATTCCTGGCCACTGGAATTCCACCCGCCGTCCTTTTTGTGGGATTGGGGATTGAACTCAGAGCCTTGGGCATATGAGGCAAGTGCTTTACCACCAAGCTACATCCTCACCCTCACCTTAAGTCAGTATTAAAGAAAGCTATTTTTTTAAAAGATGCTTTTATTGGTGCATTATAGTCTCACATCATAATGTAAATCATGTTGACAGTGACATACATGCACACAGCACTTGGTGTCCCCTCTCCCGCCCCCTGCCGCCTCCCTATTTCTTCCCTTCCCCGTACAGAGTACTGAGGTTGACGTTAATATTTTCACATATGTACACATAGTCAATGGTAGTAATTCTATTAATGAATCTCACTCCTTTCCCTGGACTACCTCCCTGGCTCCACTGAGGTTTCTCCTCCATTATTTGGAGTTCCTCTGGAATCCTGGGTACTCCCTAGCTTGCACATATTACAGAGAACATATGACCCTTCACTTTCTGTGATTGGCTAATCTCACTTAACATACTGTTCTCCAGGTCCTTCCATTTTCTTGCAGATGACATAATTTTGTTCTTCTTTATCTCTAAGTAGAATTCCATTGTGTGTTTATCTCATAATTTTGTGATCCATTCATCAGTTGATGGACACCTAAGTTCCATAATTTGGCTATTGTGAATTGTGCTGTTATGGACATGGGTATGCATATATTACTGTAGTTCTCTGATTTTGGTCTCTTTGGAAAGATACCCAGGAGTGATATAGATATATCATATGGTGGATCCAGTCCCAGTTTTCTGAGGAATCTCCATACTGATCTCCATAGTGGCTGAACTAATTTGTAATCCCACCAAACACGTAGAAGTGTTCCAATTTCCCCACAACCTTGCTAACATTTAAGTCTTGTTGACTTTTTGATGATTGCCATTCTGATTGGGGTTAGATGGAATCTTAGTGTAGTTTTGATTTGCACCTCCCTGATTGCTAATGATGTTGAACATTTTTTCATGTATTTATTGGCCATTTGTATCTCTTCTTTTTTTAAAATTTATTTATTTTTTCAGCACGGATTTTTTATACATTTCTTGAGTACAACAGGGTTACATAGACATTTATGACATATCAATCATTGTCAGATCACAAATAGCACCACTTCTTCGTTTTACACGTATAGCCCACATCTTAACATAGCCTGGTCAAGCAAATTTTCTAGAGTCATAAAACCATACATTTGTATCTCTTCTTTTGTGAAGTATCTATTCAATTCAATTGCCCATTTCTTGACTGGGTTATTTGTTTTTCTGGTGTAAAGTCTTTTAAGTTCTTTGTACATTCTAGATATTAGTCTTCTATCAGATGGATAGCTGGCAAAGATCCTCTCCCATGCTGTAGGCTTACTCTCTAGATTCTTAATGGTTTCCTTTGATGAGCAGAAATTTTTTAGTTTAATTCCATCCCACTTATTTAATTTCCTGGGCTTTGGGGATCTTGTTGAGGAGTTTCTACCTGTGCCTATAATATTGGGGTCTTAGACCTATCCCCTCCTCCAGTAGCCCCACAGTCTCTGGTCTGATTTCCAGGTCTTTGATTCCTCTCGAGTTGACTCCTGTGCAGGGTGAGAGGTAAGGATTTAGTTCCATTTTTCTACAACTGGGTAACCAGTTTTCCCAACACCATTAGTTGAAAAGGCTATCTTTTCTCCAAAGTATGTGTCTGACATTTTTGTCAAAAATCAATTGGCTATGACTGTGTGGATTTGCTTCTGTATCTTCTATTCTGTTCCATTGGTCTATGTGTCTGTTTTTGTGCCAATACCATGCTGTTTTTATTACTATAGCTCTGTAGTATAACTTGAAGTCAGGAATTGTGATATCTCCTGCATGGTTCTTCTTCTTATTATTTTTTGCAGTACTGGGGATTGAACTCAGGGGCATTCTACCTCCAAGCTACACCCCCAGCCTTATTTTTTATTCTTTATTTTGAAACCGGGTCTCACTAAGTTGCGGAGTGCCTCACTAGGTAGCTGAGGCTGGCTGCGAACCCGGATCCTCCGGTCTCAGCCTCCCGAATGCTGGGATTACAAGCGTGTGCCACCACGCCCGGCTCTGGTTCTTATTATTGAGAATTGCTTTGGCTATTCTGAGTCTTTTGTTTCTCCATATGAAATTTGTGACTAATTTTTCTAGGTCTGTGAAATATGACATTGGTATTTTGATATGGGTTGCATTGATTCTGTAGATCGCTTTTGATAGAATGGCCATTTTGATAATATTTATTCTGCCTATCCAAGAGCAAGGAAGATCTTTCCATCTTCTAAGACCTTCTTTAATTTCTTTCTTTAGTGTTTTATAATTTTCACTGTAGACGTGTTTTACCTCCTTGGTTAGGTTTATTCCAAGTTTTTTTTTTTTTTAAATTGGTTTTAAGGTTATTATGAATGGAATTGTTTCTGTATTTCTTTCTCAGTGGATTCATGGTTGGCATATAGAAAAGCTATTGATTTTTTTAGGTTGATTTTGTATCCCTCTACTTTGCTGCATTTGTTAATTAGTTCTAGTAGTCTTTTGGGTGTTCTAAATATAGGATCATGTCATCTGCAAATACAGATATTTTAAATTCTTCTTTTCCTATTTTATTTCCTTTGATATCCTTCTCTTGTCTTATTGCTCTGGCAAGAGTCTTAAGGACTACATTGAAAAGGAGTCGTGAAAGTGAGCATCCTTGTCTTGTTCCTGATTTAGAAGGGATTCCCAAAGTTTTTCTCCATTCAATATAATGTTAGCTTTGGGTTTATTATATATTGCCTTAATGATGTTGAGATATATTCCTTCTATTCTGATTTTCTGCAGTGTTTTTTACATGAATGGTTTTTGGATGTTGTCAAATGTTTTTTCAGTGTTTATTGATATAATCATGTGATTTTTGTCTTTGGTTCTATTTATGTGGTGAATAAATATATTGATTTATGTATGTTGAACCAGCCTTCCTTTCCTGGGATGAAGCCAACTTGGTCATGGTGTACAACTTCCTTCTTTCCTTCCTCCCTCCCTCCCTTCCTTCCTTCCTTCCTTCCTTCCTTCCTTCCTTCCTTCCTTCCTTCCTTCCCTCCCTCCCTCCCTCCTTCCTTCCTTCCTTTCTTTTTGCGGTACTGGGGATTAAACCCAGGGGCATTCTTCCTCCAAGCAACACCTCTAGTCCTATTTTTTATTCTTTATTTTGAAACAGGGCCTCATGAAGTTGGGGAGGGCCTCACTAAGCAGCTGAGGCTGGCCGCAAACCTGGATCCTCCAGTCTCAGTCTCCCAAATGCTGGGATTACAAGCATGAGCCACCACACCCGGCTTCAGAATTTTTAAAAAATTTCTCCTCTTACTTCTTCTCTGATCCAGTCTTCATTCAAGAGTGTATCAATCAGTCTCCATGTGTTTATGTAATTTCTTTTGGTCTTCCTGTTGTTGATTTTACTTTCATTCCATTGTGATCTGAGAAGATGCAAGGGATTATATTACATTTTTTTTTTTTAATTTGCTGGTGTTTGCTTCGTGGCCCAGGGTATAGTGTATTTTGGAGAAGGTTTCGTGAGCAACCGAGAAGAATGTGTATTAAGTTGTTGCCGGTTGAAATATTCTGTATATATCTATAAGGTTCATTTGATTTATAGTGTTCTTCAGGTTTGAAGAGTCTTTACTCTTCTTTTGTCTAGAAGATCAATCTAGTGGTGTGAGTGGTGTGTTGAAGTCTCCCAATATTATTGTATTTGAGTCTATTTGAGAGCTTGTTTGGAGGTTCTAGCAGGGGAGCGTAGCTACTCGTATACCCTTGACCGAAGACCGGTCCTCCTCTATTCGGGGAAGGTCGTCCTCTTCGACGGAGCGTGCAGCTTCGGGAGGGACGCACATGAAGCAGTGAGGGAGGAAGGGGACACCCACCTAGCCAGCCAGATCAGCTGAATCAACCCTGGCGATCAATGGGGTGACAGATGTCGCAGCCAGATCGCCCTCACATCCTATTTGAGTCTATTTGAGACCCAATATCCCGAAGAGTTTGCTTTACAAAAGTGAGTCACCCACATTTGGGACATGTTTACTATCATTATATCTTCTTGTTGGATTGTTCCTTTTATTAATAAGAAGTGACCTGCTTTGTCTCTTCTGATGTATTTTAGCTTAAAGTCAGTTTTGTCAGATATGAGCATTGCTACCCTACTTGATTTTGGTCTTCATATTTGTATGGTATATCTTTTTTCATCCTTTCACATTTAGCATATTGATATCTTTGGCTGTAAGGTGAGTTTCTTTCAAGCAGCATATAGTTGGATTATGCTTTTTAATCTACATTGCCAGTCTATGTCTTTTAATTGGGGAGGTAAGACTTTTGACATTCATTATTATTATTGAGATATGATTTTTGCTTCCTGTCATTTTGAGTTCTATTTTCTGTTTGATGTAGTGTTATTTTTTCTTTGTTTAGTTTGTCCCTTCTCCAGGTCTGGAATTTTCTACTTTTTTCTTCTTTGTTTTTATTTCTTTAAGTATTTTCTCTAGTGCGGGCTTAGCAGTGCTGGATTTTAGTTTCTGCTTGTCTTGGAACATTTTTATTTCTCCATTTTGGTGATATCTTTGCTGGTTATAGCAGTCTTGGTTGGAAGTTGTTTTCTTCCAGGGTGTGGAGTATATCATACCAGTCCCTCCTGGCTTTCATGTCTTGGGTTGGGAAGTCAGGAGTGAGTTTTATTGTTTTACCTCTGAATGTCACTCATTCTTTTGTTCTTGCTGCTGTTAAGATTCCTTCCTTGGCCTCAATGTTAGTAATTTTGATTATTACATGACTTAGGGAAGTCTATCATTGATCTTGTCTTAATAGCGTTCTGAATGTCTCCTGTATGTGAATGTCCAAATCTTTTTCCATATTTGGGAAATTCTTTGAAATTATTTCTCTGAAGAGGTTTCTAATACCCTTGGTTTGTGCTTCTAGACTTTCTTCAATGCCTTTTATCCATAAGTTAGGACATTTCATATTGTCCCATATTTCTTTTTTTTTTTTCATATTTCTTGAATGTTCAGATTGTGTTGTTGTATTGTCTTCTGTATATTTTTGGCTGTGTTTTCAATTTTGAATGAACTGTCTTCTAACAGTGATACTCTCTTTTCAATGTGGTCTAGCTTACTAGAGGTGGTTTCTATTGTGGTCTTAATTCATTTATTGACTGCTTCATTTTGTTGAAAGTCTCTTTTTGGTTCTTTCTTAAGGCTTAAATTTCCTCCTTCATTTCCTGTACACTTTCTTTGAGGACTTTCATCATACTGAAGATCAAAATTCGGAAAATTCTCCTTGTTGCACTTTCTGCAAATCAGTATTTATGATCTCCCTTGTTGTTGAGTTGTGGGAGTTTGTTTCCTTGCTGTTCTTTATTCTCATATTTTTAGAGTTCTCAGGTTTGTGTTTCTCTTGTCTTGGTATCTTCTTCCTCATTGTGTGTGGGCCCTGTGTGTTTTTGTTATCCCTTTGTAATAAGGTCTATGCTGGGGGTGTATATTTGCCTCTTCCAATCTGTCTCATATAATCAAAATTTTGAGTTTGTTACTCAAAGCCTCTTTAACTAGATATAGTTCTTAGTGCAGACAAACAAGAATCTCTCTCCAGGCCCAAACTCTGTAGGGCCAGAGACTATGATGTTCTGTTCAGATCCTGCAGCCTGCTGATTGGAGTTTAATGTCACACAGACACCACTACTGCTCTGCTGATTGTAAGCCCATGAAACTACAGAGTGCTGACCTCTGGTCTCTGTGTCCAGTTGGCTTAAGCTCCGCAAGGCCAGAGATTGCTATGTTCTGAACTTGTGGCCCAGCTCACTGAGCTTTGATGGCCTCTGGGACACTGCTCCTGATCTGCTTGTTATGATCATGTGGGGCAGTGTCGGTCACTGGCATGCATGCATGCCAGTCACAAATTGCTGGTGGAGAGAGTGTTGAATTCTTAGCCTGTAACTGTGATCAAGGGAAACCCTGCTGGGCCCCTGGCTTCCCGGCTTACAGAGCTCAAGTTCTGTCAGGGAGAAATTGTACAGTTCTAACCCTGGGGCTTGGGTGGTTCAGTTATTTGGCTCTAGGGGCACCACTGCTGCTCTGGACAGCTGGGATCATGTGAGCCCTTGCTGGGCTCTGGCATTGGTACCTGTACTGTCCAGACATAGCCAGGTATGAGCCTATTGCTTTCTGAGCTTGAAACTCAGTAGGCTGAGTTACTTCTCCCTACCGACACCACACCTGGCTGTCCTGTGGTGATTACTGGAGAGCCTGCAAGAGCTTGGTGAACTGCAACTCTAGTGCCCTCTTGCCTGAATGTCCCTATGGGTTGACTGCCAATTCACATTTCTGCTGTGTCTGACAGTAGCCCCACACCCACCTCCACAGAGGTGTTTTGCAAGTCACAGACCCAGTGAGTCTATTCTTTGCCATGCAAGTCCCTGTGGCTGCACAGGGCAGTTTCCCGCTGGGAAGGCTTGTTAACTTACCATCTTGATGAGTGCTGCTCAGCTCCCTGAAGGCAAAGATGAGTATAATTTTCATAATTTCCTGTCTTCTACTAGCTTTGGGGTTAGACTGTTCTTGTTTTTCAAGTGCTTTGAGCTGTGTCATTAGGTTATTTATTTGGTGAATTTCTATTCTTCTTATGTGGGCACTCAGTGCTATAAATTTTCCTCTTAGTACTGCCTTCAAGGTGTCCCAGAGGTTTTGATATGTTGTGTCTCTGTTTTCATTGGTTTCTAAGAATTTTTTATTTTTCTCCCCTTACTTCTTCTATGACCCAATCCTCGTTCAGCAGTGTGGTGTTCAGTCTGCATGTGTTTACATGGTTACTCTGGGTCTTCTTAGAGTTGATTTATGTTTTCACTCCATTGTGGTTTGAAAAGACACAGGGAATTATGTTACATTTTTTGAATTTGCTAGTGCTCGCTTTGTGGCCCAGAATGTGGTCTATTTTGGAGAAGGTTCCATGGGCATATGAGAAAAATGTGAATTCAGCTGTAGTTGGTTGAAAGAGTCTATATGTGTTTAATAGGTCCATTTGGTTTATGGTATTCTTTAGCTCTGAGGCATCTTTACTGACCTTTTGTTTAGATCAGTCTAGTGGTGTGAGAGAAGTATTGAAGTCTCCCAATATTAGTGTATTGGGATCTATGTGTGACTATATATTATGCAGAGTTTGTTTTATGAAAGTGGCTGCACCTATGTTTGGGGCATAAATGTTGATAATTATTATTTCCTCTTGCTGGATTGCTCCTTTTACTAGTAAAAATGACCTGCTTTGTCTCTTCTGATAAGTTTAGGCTTGAAGTCTAATTTATCTAATATCATAGTTGCAACTCCTGCTTGTCTTCGAGTTCCATTGGCATGGATTACCTTACTCCAGCCCTTCACCTTTAGTTTGTGGGAATCTTTGCTTGTAAGGTATGTTTCTTGCAGGCAGCATATAGATGAATTTTGGGTTTTAATCCATTTTTCCACCTTGTGCCTTTTTATTGGGGAGTTGAGACCATTTATATTCAATGTGAGTATTGAGAGATGATTTTTAATTCCTAACATTTTGAGTTTTGACTTCTGTTTGAGGTAGTGTTTATTCTTCTTTGCTTAGTTGTTTGCTTCCTGGAAATTATTGTTTTTCTGGTTCTTATGTTTGCTTGTTAGTTCTTCTTTGTAGTTAATCTCTTTGAGTATTTTCTCTAGTGCTGGTTTGGAAGACATAAATGCTTTCAGTTTCTGTTTGTCATGGAAAGTTTTTATTTCCCTGTCAATTTTGAGAGAGAGTTTTGCTGGGTAGAAGAATGTTGGCTGCAAGTTATTTTCTTTCTGAGTTTAGGATATGTTACTCCAGCCCCTCCTGGCTTTCATGACTTGATTTGGGAGGTCTGGAGTGATTCTAATTGGTTTTCCTCTAAATGTCTCTTGGGTCTGTTTGTTGCTTCTGTTATGGGGATTTGTCTCAGAGATGTGAGTTGGGCAGTTTTGGTCTCTGTGTTTTTAGGCCTCAGTGTGGGATGTATTGAGCTATTCCTTCTATCAGCAGAGGTGAGTTTATCCTTAGGGTTTGGCAGTCCTTTCCTGCCATAGCTCCTTAATAGCTGGATCTTAAGCAAGGCTCAGTCTGCTGGAGTCCTGCAAGGCAGACGATTCCAAAAGAAGGAATACGTGGCATATCCCACTTTGCATTATTTTATTTTGGAAATTTTGGGTGCTTTGGGTTTTGCCTTTATATTAATTATAAAAGAAAACTTCTTAGAAACATGTGGCCTGACAGATACTGATCTCTTAGCTGAAAAAAAGCAGTGCCTTGAGACAACCCAATGCATTAACCTCTTATAAGCATTAGTCTAGAAACAGGCTTTTCAAGTTTATCTAAATAGCTACTACAAACAATCTTCTGCCTACTACCACCTGGTCTTCCTGGAACCAGCTAACTACCTGAGATAAGATAGAACACTGCTTAAAGGGGCTAAACAAAATTGTAAAGATTTTAACTAATGGAAACAAATTTTTATATACATTTTGTAACCTTAACTGGTTGAGGATAACCTTTGGAAAAACAGGTCTGTAAAAATTCCTGTTCTATATGCCTCATTGCAAAAACATAGTATAAAACAACAACTAACAAACAATAAAACAGATATTCTTCTTCACTGCATTGGGTGTGAGTGTATTCTCGTGACCTCGTCTCATTCCACACCTACTGAGGGACCCCTGACCCCACTGCCTTGAGGACTGGACCGGGCCCTTTCCGGTGGTTCTCCTCTCTAGTCCAGTCTCTGCAGTGGGGGTTTAGAGGTGTCCGCTGGTATATACAGGGACAGGTTGTGTTCAGTGGTGAAGGTTGGGTGAGAAGTCACAGTAATGAATGCAAGAATAGGGTAAAGTAGAGGGTATGGTCCAGCGGAATAAGAGGTTGGGTGTGTTGAGGTGATATATGGTAAAGATTAGAGATAGTGGATATGTTGGGGGATTCTGGTAGTCAGTGTAGAGTTTTAGGTGTGGTGGTATGAAATGGTCTTGATATGAGAGGGGAAAAAAGGAAAAAGAAAAGAAAAAAGAAAAAGTGTTGAGGAGAAGAATATAGATGGGAGAGAGGGAGGGAAGCTTGTAAAAGGATAAGGAGGAGAGTCAACAAACTGAGCAAAAAATAACAAAGCAACCAATCATCCAAACAAACATAAATAAATCAAAGCAATACAAAATGAATACAGAGTAAAAGCAAACAAACAAACAACCCCCCCCCCAAACCATACGTCAACAACAAGAAACAAAAACAAAAACCCTTCAAGTTTGTAAGTACAAAGCTGAGTTGGCCTCTGCAGGCCTTTTGGATCTGTGTGGATATTTTCAGCTTTTAAATATCTGCTTACTATATTAGTTTTTGGAGTATGTCTCTGGCATTCTTATTTGCTCTCTCTGTCAGTGCAGGCAGGGAGTTCCACTGGTACCTCTCCCGCTGCAAGCTTGTGTCTCTGAGCTCTCCACAGGGCCTGTCTGTGTGTGTCTCTCTCTGCCTTTGCTGGTGACAGGAGTGCAGTCTAAATGCCAGGCATTTTCCAGGGTGCCTGGAAGGTCTCTCTGCCCTGTGTGCACTGGGTTCCTCCCGCACTTCTGCTCCTATCCAATGGAGATTCCAACTGCTCTGGCTCCAGTGGGAGGGGTGAGCTGGGGTGTCCTCACCACAGGCTTAACCTGGTTTTCCCAGGTGTTCCTGATCACTGTTGACCCTGTGAGGATATGCTGCCTGATTAGGGTGTGGAGTTCTGGAGTCACTGATTCCACATCTGGTCGCTGGGTGCTCAGGAGGTTGTTGGAGGTCTTGGTGCTAATAGACCCCGCTCTGGGCAGCTGGCTCAATGGCGGCCACTGCTCTGTAGTGCATGCTGGCTCCTTTGTTCTCCCTGGCTTCTGTTCAGCTGCTTTTGTTGCTTTGTTCACTTTTTTGCTGCTTTGCTTTTCTTTCCTTCCATGAAGAAGCTGCTTTCATGGCAGTTCTGATTCAAGCTCTGCAGTGGAATTGATTGGTGCTCTGGCTCTGGACGGAGAGGTGAGCTGGGGTGGCCCCCCGTGGGCTTAAGCTGGTCATTCTCAGGCGTTCCGGTCACTGTTGAATGTGCGGGGACATGCCGCCTGATTAGGATGTGGAGTTCTGGAGTCGCTTACTCCACCTCTGGTTGCTGGGTACGCAGGAGGTCATTAGAAATCTCCGTGTTAGTAGATCCTGTGCCAGACGGCTGGCTCAGTGGTGGCCGCCACTCCACAGTGTGGCGCTCCTGCCACATGGACAGGCTCTTTTGCTCTCCCTGGTTGGCTTTCTTGGTTCTCTTCAGCTGTATTTCAATTCTTGTTGCTTTGTTTACTTTTTTTGTTGCTTTTTTTCTTTTGTCAAGAAGCTGCTTTTATGGCAGATTTGATTCGAGTTCACAGTGCCTGAGGAGAGGTGTTTTACTCAGATGCCATCTTGGGCTCTCTGGCATTGTTATTTTTAGAGACTCATTTAATCTGTATATCAACATTTACGAGGTAGGTATTATTCTCATGCCCGTTGTATGAACTAGAGAACTGAAGTACCACGTCCAGTGTCTTATAACTGTAAAGTGGGAGAGCTGGGACACACATACCTCACAAAAGCGTCCTGGTCTCCTGTTCTCTCCTTTACTTTTTCTAGACATGCATATGTTCCTAGCTATGGTTGTAACACTTATAACCAGGTACTCAGATTCTTGTTTAGTGTATTCTGAACATGTTCCCCAAATGTTGCACAGATCTAAACATTACAATTTTAAATGACTGTACCACATTCTTCTGAGTTGTACATCATAATCAGCTTAACTGCTTCACAGTTGTTGGAAATTTAGGTTGTTTTCAATTGTATCCATTATGCATAATACAAAAATGATGATGTTAAAGTGCAGAGGTTTTCTTTCTTTAAATCTTTTCCTTAGGATAAATATCTTCAAGTCGGAGTAGTTGTGAAAGAATGTAAATGATTCCATTATCCTTGATGCATAAATGAAACCAAGATGAGTTGCATAGGTGTGCGCCAGCACACCAGTGCCAGCAGGTGGGGGTCTAATTTCCCAACTGCATTAGGGATGGGTATTAATGCCATCACTGTTTTTTCTAGGGATTCTGGCTTACATTTTAATAGTTCTATAATAGAATTTCTCTCTTTTGTGTTCATTTATTTATTAGGGAATTTGAATCCTATATTTTTATTTTTTTGGTACTGAGGATTGAACCCAGGGGTTTTCTGCAACGTCATCCTAATAGCCAGGCCTTGAGCAAGGACTCGGCCCACTGGAATCCCGCAAGGCAGATGATTCCAAAAGAAGGAACGTGTGGCATTTTCCACTTTGCATTATTATATTCTGGAAATTTGGGGTGCTTTGGGTTTTGCTTTCACATTAATTATAAAGAAACATTTCTTAAAGACACAGGATGGCTAAACAGATTGTGATTCCTCAATGTTAGCTAAAAGACAATGCCTCAGCTCATCTCAGAGATATTAATTAACCTTTACAAACATCAGGAATTGAACTTTGCAAGCTTAGCTACTAAACCAAAGATACTTAGGTCTACTATTCTTTATCTGTGAGTAAAGAAAGCTTTAAGACAGATAGTTTCTCTCTCTGAAACACCTCCCCCTTGTCTTCACCGCTTATTAACTACTCTCTAGCTGCCTGACAGGAGCTGAGCAAATAGTGAAGGTTTAATCTAATGAATAGAGTCTCCTCTCCATCGTTAACCTTTAACACTGTTTTTGTACTAAAAGAATTTTTATATATGTATTGTATTCTGTAACCTTTGCTGTTTTCTTAATCCCATCAAATACTATGGGAAATAGCTTTTCTAGTTAAAGATGTACCCACTCAACTTTAGGAAAAACAAGTCTGTAAAAATTCCTGCCTCATTGTAAAAGGCAGTATAAGAAATGGTGACGGGAATGAATTAAACAGATACATGTTCAACATTGCATTGGGTGTGAGTGTATTCTCACGACCTCGTCACAATCCACACCTAATGAGGGACCCCCGACCCTGCTGCCTCGAGGGATGGCCCCCGACAGTTTTCTACTTCTGAGCTACACTCCCAGCCCTTTTTATTTTGAAGCAGGCTCTCACTAAGTTTCTGAAGATCTTGCTCAGTTGCTGAGGCTCACCTCGAACCTGTAATCCTTCTGTGTCAGCCTCTGAAGTACTGGGATTATAGGCTTGTGCCACTGGGCCAGTGAATCTTTTTTTTTTTAATTTTTAATTTTTTTTTTTTTTGGTGGTACTGGGGATTGAACCTGTTGAACCTGAAGCATTCTACCTCTGAGCTACACCCCCAGTCCTATTTTTTTATTCTTTATTTTGAAAAAGGGTCTCACTAAGTTGCAGAGGGCCTCACTAAGGAGCTGAGGCTGTCTGCGAACCCGGATCCTCTGGTCTCAGCTTCCCAAGTACTGGGATTATAAGTGTGTGCCACCATGCCTGGCTTCAGTGAATCCTTTTTTAATCAAGTGTTTCTTCACTCTTTTACTGCCACATTTGCTGTTTGTCTTTTAAATTCTAATCTAGGAGTTATCTTCACAGAAACTTAAACTCTGCACATGGTCAAACTTGTTTTGTTAGTTATAACATGTCCTACATCTTAACTCTTAGAATGTCGTTATATATTATGGGTTACTTGCTTATGATCAGAGTACTATTTGACATTTGGTACACACAGTTTTAAATTGCTAGGAAACACTTTAACGTCTCATAAGTGTCTACAATAGGCCCTGAAGGAAATGTTGAAGCCACCTAGAAAACTGTGCAGATTGTTCTGTGACTCTGTATCGAAGCTATGCTGTAGCAGTTCATGATTTAACGCCCAGTGTTGCTGAATTTATTTATAGCAGTTCAAAACCCTGAATCCTTTCCTGCAGCACAGATCTGAACCAAGATAATAATTCTTCCAGTTTTATAGGCTTCAAACTGTTTTACAATGTGGAACATTTGAAGTAAATTGGTACCTACACACTCAATACTGTTATTTGTTTAAATTTAAAAGAGGGCATGTGGCAATGTTGGATCTTATCAAGGAAGGCTGGATGTGTTGACGTACATGTGACTCTTAAGGTGGCATTTCCCTTCTGTAGATTGAAACACTATCTCAGTTCAGGCTCCCAGGTTCGAGGTTTCAAATACTTAAAATGTTAAGCACATTTGGTGCAGATTCCTTTCTTAGGGTAGACTCCAACTAACCAAGGTGATGAGAGATTTGATTTCCAAGGTGGAAATCAAAGTGTGATTTTGCAACGAGAACACTGAATGTCGTTTTGATGGAGACGTTTAAGCCACTATGATGAGCATGCTATGCCTCTCGTATGCTTTCCTAGGGGAATAAAAGTTATAACGAGGAGGTTCCCTGGTGAATATGAAACCAGAGCAAAGGGAAGGTGTTGTCTGATTTAGATAATTAATCACACTGTGTATCTGAGGCCAAGTATATCCATGTCAGCTGACCATTGTGCTGAGGTCCGTGGGCTCCTCCCGGCTTCCCTCTATCAGAAGGTGTGTGGGCATTGCCCCCTCTGACCTCCCGCTTCACTTAATCTGTGTTTGGTTGGCTGTGCTTTCAAGTTCAGCAGTCTTTCTCCTGACCAGAGTTCACTGAGTTCCTGCTGTCCTAATTAAGATCACTCTTTACTTCGGCCTTCCCGTGGCAATTCTTGGGTCCCCTTTACTGGTGTTTTTGAACACATTTTGACAGTATCTTGATATAACCAGATGATTCGCTTCCTATCTGATGTGCAGGCTCACCGGTTTAGCTCTTCAAGGTCACATTTTCCCCATGTTCTGGTGGGGAGTGTCGGTCAATGTTGTCTCTGTACATGGGCTCTGTACATGGACCAGAGAAAATGAAGGGTTTTGAAAGCCTTGTCCAGCTCCCAATACCTTCCATCCCTGGCAGCTCCTCACGGTCCCCCCTGGGAGTTTTCCCATCCAGACCCTCGGTCTTCACCTTTGTTGCTGTGGTGGGCAAATGCCAAACCTTGCGACTTTGAGGTTGATTTCCCCCTTCAGAAGTTCCATGCGGACTCTCCTGAATCAAAGCAAGAGGCCCAGACCCATGCGCAGCGCTCCTGCAGCCTCCCAGCACTCCATCTCAGCTGCACCCCTAGACTGCCCTCTGTGCCTCTCCTTCTAGGGCTGCCCTGGCTGTTTCCCTGGTGAGGCCTGGCTCACCAAGTCCTCCGAGCTTCGCTAGCCGCCGTGTGATGGATGACCCTCAAGGGCACGCTGGCCGTCTGGGCATATCCTAGACCAACACTCTTTGTCAAAGCCAGCGGAATCAAATGCACCTGAAGAATATCATATAGTTCTTTGGGGGAGGGGGAATCTAAACATATTAAAATAAAATACTTAATTAAAAATAGTCAATTTCAAAGCTGGGTGTGGTGGCACATGCTTGTAATCTCCCTACTTGGGAGGCTGACATCGGAGGGTCTGGATTCACGGCCAGCCTCAGCTACTTAGTGAGACTCTCCACAATTTAGTAAGACCCTGTTTCTAAAATAAAGAATAAAAAATAGGGCTGAAGTTGTAGCTCGGAGGTAGAATGCCCCTGGGTTCAATCCCCAGTACCGCAAAAAAAGAAAAAAAGTAGTCAGTTTCAGAATAGTCACAATCTGAAATTGGACTAATAAAACAAGCAAACAAGTAAGAAACTAAAATTGTATAAGAGAACAGTTTTTCACTGTAAAAATTCCAAATGCTTATTGTGCATAAATACTGTCCTAAAACAATAATATTTTTGTTGTTAAAATTTGATTACAAGCCAGGCGTGGTGGCGCACGCTTGTAATCCCAGCATTCAGGAGGCTGAGACCGGAGGATCAGGGTTCGCGGCCAGCCTCAGCTACCTGGTGAGGCACTCCACAACTTAGTGAGACCCGGTTTCAAAATAAAGAATAAAAAATAGTGCTGGGGGTGTAGCTCGGAGGTAGAATGCCCCTGGGTTCAATCCCCAGTACCGCAAAAAAAAAAAAAAAAAAAAATTGATTACATAATTAGGAACTTATGAAACTTATCCACTGTTACAGCTGGAAAAATGTCTTCTCACATAAATGGTAATAACGCATGTAAAGTACAGTAAGAGATTGGTTGAATCATTTTTTGGTAATATATATTATTGATTATGTGTATGTGTATCTATGTGTGTATGTGTTTTTCTCTTGTTATGTAAGAACAGTTTCATCATCCTAATCATCGGAGACAGAAAAGCTGAACAGCCGAGGCGTATGAAGACATGGAACAGTTCTCTTCTTACAGAACACGTTGTCATCAGATTAGTTCAGTAGCTCTCCTGTGCATGTTCAGCTGGAGCATTATTTGATTGCATTAAACTAAGTATTTTTTTTTTTTTTTTTTTTTTTTTTAGTACTGGAGATTGAACCCAGAGGCATTCTACCTCCGAGCTATACCCCCAGTCCTAATTTTTATTCTTTATTTTTGAACCAGGGTCTAAATTGTAGAGGGTCTCACTAAGTAGCTGAGGCTGGCTAAGCATCTTCCATCCTCCTGTCTCAGCTTCCCAGGTATTGGGATTACAAGTGTGTGCCACCACTCCTGGCTTTGAGCCAGTATTTGCTCAAATTGGGGCCCATCTGAATTCTTGAAAAGAAAACGATGAACTTGAAAAACTAGTTGGGGAAAAAAGTAGTTATATTGAATGTACATCATTGTGAATATGAAGCTATTTTTATGTGAAGTGTCCTTTTTGGAGAGTACAAAAATACCCTGTCTTTGGCATGTTTAAGCAGACACAGTTCCTTCAGGTTTGTGACCTCATTACATGCCAATATCTTGTGAAATAGTACGTTGTTCATGTTTTCATAGATGGAGAAACGGAGGGTCCTTTACCAGTGGCACATCGGGGGCTCTAGTTTCAGGATTGTCCCTCTACATGGTGGCTGCTCCTGGAGAAATAATATTTGTATGTGACTAAAGAAAGGCGGGTTCCCCGTAGATATACTTTTCTTGCAAAGGGCTCATTTTGGACTGTTAATATTTTGTTGTTAACACTTATAATGCCGATTGCTAACAGAATGCTTCCTCTGTGCCTGGGTCTGTGGAAGAGTATTTGTGCATGTGCTAGGCATCTGCTAATTTGTTCTCAGGCCCGGTATTTACTTTTTCTCTCTGCTTGGTATCTCCAGGAACTATGTTCCCTTGGCTACTGTATCTTCTGACTTCTACCTCTTCTGGGCAAGGGGAGTTACTGATGGAGACTATAGGATGGGGGAAAAAGGAAAGCTTTCCTGCCCCACCATGGCCCAGCTTCTGCTCGTGATGTTGACCCCCGGGCTCTGCAAAATGACCACCTTCCTTTTCTTTCTAGCAGCTAACCTCTAGATGGTCTCTGGCAACTTCTCCAGTCCCCACGGACCTAAATTCCTGCCTTCAATTCCATCTATTTGAAAGACCTAGAGTTGTTCTGTTTTGTAGCAGGATTGTGCTACTACGACATAATATTACACTTAACCTTCATGACATGCCTGGGAAGTGGTAATATTATGCATTTATGGATAATATGGAGGCAATATGCATTTATGGATAAGGAAATTGAGGCTCAGAGGAGATCAGTGAAGTGCCTAACCTCATCCAGTTCACAAGCAGGGTTCTGAGATTGAAACCCAGCAATCCCGTGTTGTGTCTGCTCTAGATAAGAGGTGACATGACGCTGAGTAAGTGTTGTCTCGCCCTCAGCCTTCGGTCTGCGTGCCTCCATCCACCACGTGGTCCTGCCACCAATCTCTCCAGTGACAAGGGAGGGAATGGAGCTCAGAGATGTCAGTTTGTCAAAGGTGCCGAGACAGAAGGGGAGGGCAGCATGAAATTGAAACTTGGTTCTGTCTGATTCCAAGCCTGTTCTCTGAAGTTGAATGTGGCACAGTCACCACCGGGGATGTTGTTGAAATGCGGATTCCCATTCCGGGGGATGTTGTTGAAATGCGGATTCCCATTCCCAGTATGTTGGGAAGCGGCTCAGGAATAAGCATTTTGCACAGCTGCCCTCAGTGACGCTAAGGCCCCGGGGTATCCCTGGTACCCTCCATAATTCCCTATTCCACCGGTGGTTCCCTGGGTGGCCCTGCTAGCTGCTTTTAACTGGTCTCTATTTCCTCATCTGGAAACAGGCTTGGACTAGATAATCTCCAAGGTCACTGAAGGTCTTTGCCGTGTCCTGTCAACCTGTGTGCCGCAGAGAGGCAAGGCACCTGATGTCTCGCTGCCAGGGGGCAGCAGCTGGGTGCCGGGGCGTCTCATGGACTCCCGGGGCGGAGGGATTCCGCAGGAGTCGGCTGGCTGGAGGTAAAGGAAAGCCCTGTTTATTGGTTTGCAGTAGTTGGCAAACTGGTATTTTAGAAAGGAAGTGGATTGTGGGGTGGGGGTTTTAATTCAGGGAAATATTTGAAGAACTCAGTGTTTGCTCTGAGAGGTCACTACATAGGTTTTGTTCCCACACCCTCAGGAAAGACGATGCTTCATTAAAATGGGAACATGAGGTGTAGCAAAGATGGTGAAATAGGGGAACGCTGAAAAGACACATTCACTAGATTCCACTTAAAATGGAAAAGGAGTGTAAAGAAAACAAATGGACATTTTCTTGAGGCAGCTGAGCGATACAAAACACAGGCATCTTTGTCCCCCTCTTGAAAACTTCCACAGTGCGCTCTCCTTTTCTTCCTCTTGACTAATCTGTGCTTCTAAGAGGTGTTGAGTTTCGGCCAAACTCTCGGCTCGCTCGCATCAAAGGCTGCCCTCTTGTGAACGGCCACCCCTCACCTACCGATCGCCTTACTCACTCCTGACCAGCGGACGCAGGTCACCCCGCAGCAGAATGAACCCACAGACAGAATTTCCAGGCGGGTTCCAGGGGCATCAATCACAGCGATGAATGCGCGGCCGGTGTGTGGGAACCGCAGGGGAGCCGGGCGCTGAGCACTGCCCGCTCGGTGGCCGCCGCGCTCCCGCAGCTCCGCCTGCAGGCCGGCAGCCTTGTGACAGGGCCAGGGGGCCCGCCGGTTAGCAGAGGCGTTCGGAGGGACTGTCCAGTTGCGGCTTGGTTCGGGTTGGAGTTGCGCTTTTGGAAGGGCTCAGAGCGTTTCACCTACGGGGAGATGGGCACGCTGTCGCTCCTGCTCCGCTTTCACTTGCTGATCCAACGCGGTTCCTTCTTCCATCTATGCCGTGAAGGGATGGTCCAGACTTACTAGCTAATAATGAGTATGAGAGAAGATAAAACAATGTCAACACAGAATCCTCCTTTGTTCTTCCCCAATAACCCTTCCTAAGGTTTATCTACCTCCTGCTCCTCCTGCTGAAGCCCTGATAATACCCCTGGCCCAGGCTGTTTGCTTCCTGCGCCTCCCCTCTCCCAACACTTCGTAAAGAACCTTGGTCCTGGGAAACCGAGTTCAGCGTGATCATGACTTTGGTTGATTCTGATGCTGTGTCTGTCGGGCACGTAAATCTGGACCACCTTCAGTATCAGAAGGTGCTGGATTTGGCTGTGGCCAGCAGCTTGGAGTCCCTGCCCAGCGTTGGGTAGGAGGAGGGGAGGCAAGGTTTGCTACCTAGGGCTTCTGAGTCATGACTCCCAGGCACTTCCCTGGCAATACCGAGGTTTTCCTGGGAGGGAAGGGAGCCGCTTTGAGACTAAAGAAAACCCACCACAAAAGCCTGGGACAGGTCTGAAGCAGCATCGAGTCTATGCTGCCCTCTGGTGGTCACGCTTTTGTACTACACTAGGTTCACATTCACTGTAGAATTAAAATACTCTGGCAGGACCCAGGACCCAGTTGGATCTAAACCTTCATGGATTTTCTTTTTCTTTTTTTTTTGTGGCACTGGGGACTGAACTCGGGGCATTCTACCTCTGAGATAATTTTATTTCTTATTTGGAGACAGGGTCTCACTAAGTTGTGGAAGGCCTTGCTAAGTTGCTGAGGCTGACTTTGACCTGGTGATTCTCCTGTCTCAGCCTCCCAAGTACTGGGATTACAAGCGTATGCCACCATGCCTGGCTCTTCATGGATTTTTAAGACAAACGCTTTACTGTGTAGCCATTCCATCTTATCTGGTAATGAACATAAGCTAGCAAACAGTGGCGGAATGAAAATAACAGGTTCAATTGATTTAAATTAGCTTGGACAATGCAGAACTAAAATCATATTTATTTAATCCATTTTGGCTTTTGCTATGTTTATTTTGGCTTTCCAGCTCACCCCTTCCTTATGTAGCTCTTTGGAGGAGAGGATGCATAACTTTTAAATTTCTGTTTCCTCCACATGAAAGCAGGGCAGAGGACTATGGTGTCTCTGGAGTCAGCAGAGGCCTCGGGCTTGCCGGCCTCTGATCGCTGCGCCAGAAGCTGGATGTGGCAGGGAGTGCCGGGCAGGGCAACAGACAGAGCTTTAATTTTGGGTTTCGCAGCTTCCTTCCTACTTGTCCTCATTCTTGTCACAGTGCACTAGGAACATTTCGTAAGTTGTGTACACTATGTTAGGCATTTCAAATATGTTTCTGGAAGTTGTCAGTGCTGTTCTCTCTGAGGCCTGAAGGCAAAATTCAGTGTTTGTAGTAAATAAAGTACTAAAATTATATCAGCTATTAAAAGGATGGATTATGTCCAAGTTGCCTAGCCATATTGGCTGAGTGTTGAATTCAGAGAGGGTGCCAACACATTATGCACAGAATCTTGTATTCCTGGATACTGAAAGTTACATCAGAGATGGCAGTGCAGGGTTGTCTGGGTGGGGATGTCGAGCAGTGGCCAGCAGAGTTCAAGAAGAAGGTTACGGAGATGTGAGAGAAGGTTCTAGGGGCTTTGTTAGGATGGACCAGTTTCCAGGGAGGCTGATACAGAGGAGACAGGCAGCACTAGAAGTTAGACACAGAGCCTTTTACAGCGAGTTTCCAAGGACTATTCACTCCTAGAATTAAAGATGTGTTTCTCTGAACTCTTTCTTCTCTAAGTTTTTGCTATGGGCTGAATTTTGTGCTCCCCCACCCCCATATTTGTATGTTGAAGCCGAGTTCCACAAAATGTGTAGAGATGGGGTCTTTAAAGAGGTAACTGAGTTAAAATGAGGCCGTTAGGGAGGTCCCTAATCCAATATGACTGGTGTGCTCATAAGGAGAGGAAATCAGGAATCAGACACACACAAAGGGAAGACCAGGTGAAGATACAGGGGGAAGATGCTTATCTACAAGCTAAAAAGATAGGCCACAGAAGGAACAACCAACCTTCTCTCTCCTTCCTTCCTTCCTTCCTCCCTCCCTCCCTGCCTCCCTCCCTTCCTTCCTTTCTCCCTTGAACTGAAGATTGAATCCAGAGACATTCTACCTCTGAGCCACACCCAGCCCTATTTCATTTTTTTTTTTTTTATTTTGAAATGAGGTCTTGCTAAGTTGCTGAGGGGCTCACTAAGTTGCTAAGGCTGGCCCCAAACCTATGATCCTCCTGTCTCAGCCTCCCAAGTTCTGGGATTACAGGCATGTGCCACCATGCCCAGTCAACCCTGTTGGTATCTTAATCTTAGACCTCTGGTCTCCAGAACTTGAAGAAAATATATTCCTCTTGTTCAAAGCACTTTCTTCCAGCAGTCCTAGAAAAGAAATCTAGCCTTCCTTTGGAGTTGGGGAGGACTAGACTGCCCACCCACTGAGGGTTAACGTCTTGCAAGTAAAAACCATCAAAGCGCATTCTGTCAGGAACTAAACACCTTAAAAGACAAGAAAATGACTTGTTTGAATGGCATCCAGTATCTTTACCTAGACAAGATATATTAACGTGATTCCTGGAAAGAAGCCCAATTACATCCCCCAAATATGTACACCACAGTTATGACTGAATATAAATCCCATCCCTCGTCATTCTGTGGTATCCTGTGGAAGGAATCCACACAGTGTGAAAAAATGTCCTCAAGTCTAAAAGAATATTAGAGTCAGGCTTTAGGGAACCAAGCTACAAAGCTATCATTCGTTACAAGAAAAAAAATTGTCATTTATGTTACCCCTACTTTTTTTTTTTTTTTTATTATTTAGCTCTTCTGAGATACCCTTATAGAATACAGGACTTGATAGAACTTTATGAAAGACTTAGTGAAAAAAGGAACCTCAGCCCTGAGGACTTAGGTTCCAGTGTATGCAGGAGTACTGTGAGGAATGAGATTATACTGGTGTTTAAACTAAATTCCACCTCTCACTTCCCATGGCACAGGCACCAGTTAAAAGTGTCCCTAACTTTGGCATATTTCAGTTAGGTTTTACAGAGACACTAGGATATGAGACATCGATAGAGTAGTGGCTCCCGCTCAGTGATCTTGAGCAAAGTGCTTCGTTCTATGCGCGTCGGTCTTCTCATTTGTAAAAATTGTTGGTAACGCACATAGAGCTTGAAAGGGTGCTCTGCCGAAACTAAGGTTTCAGTGTGTGTTGGCTGCTGGTGTTTTCCTTAACCTCTGCAGACGAGGAACCCAAGGGCAGTGGAAGTGTTACTCCTGTGCCACCCCGGGGGGGGAGTCTGGGCCACACGTCAGGCTCTGCAGTGACCTGGGCTCTCCGGAGCCTCCTGCGGGATGGTTTTCTTGTAGGCAGTTGTTAGCTTCTTCCCGCTGAGTGTACATGAGGTGACATTCATGTGTGTGACACATGCTCTTTTATCCCCAGATACTTCAGTGTGTTTTATAAAAACAAGGACCTTCTTTTGCAGAACCATCATAAAATGCTCAATATCAGAAAATTAACATTGATACCCTGATATCGAATTTAGTGATCTTAATTCTCCTCCTCCTCCTCCTCCTTCTTCCCTCTCTCCTCTGCTTTCTTCTTCTTCCACTTCTTCTTTTAGCAACTATCTCATTTATGTCCTTTATAAGAAAAGAAAATAGTTCATGACCAGGATCCAAGCCAGGGTCCCACATTTCATTTAGATGTCATCCCTCTCTTTTTCTTTTTCTATCTGGAATAATTCCTTAGACTTTGTTTTTTGAGGGTTTTTTGTTTGTTTTTTTTTTTTTTTTTTTTTTTTACTTTTGTGACCTTAACTTTTTAAAAATACAGGCCATTTATTCCATGGACCACCCCTCAGATTAAAAACTGATCTGTTGCTGGACACAGCGGTGCACACCTATAATTCCAGCTACTCAGAAGTTGAGGCAGGAGGATCACAAGTTCAAGGCCAGGCTGGGCAACTTAGGGAGACCCTGTCTCAAAATAAAATAAAAAGGGCTAGCGGGGTGTGGCGGCGCATGCCTGTAATCCCAGTACTTAGGAGGCTGAGACAGGAGGATCGAAGGTTCTCAGCCAACCTCAGCAACTTACTGAGGCCCTCTGCAACTTAGTGAGACCTTGTTTCAAAATAAAGAATTAAAAATAGGGCTGGGGGTGTAGCTTGGAGGTAGAGTGCCCCTGAGTTCCATCCCCAGTACCACAAAAATAAATAAATAAATAAATAAATAAATAAATAAATAAATAAATAAATAAAATAAAAAGGGCTGGTGAGGTAGATCAACAGCAGCAACCTTTCCTAGCATGTGCAAGGCTGTGGGTTCAATGCCCAGCACTGCAAAAAACAAAAACAACATAAAAAACAATTTTTTTAATTTTATTTTTTAAATTGGTGCATTGTAATCATACATCTTTGTTAGGTACAAGCTGATAAAGGCATACATGCACACATTTCTCATTTAACCCTTCCGCAATTCCCACCCCACTCCCTCGCCCTCCCTCCTTCTCAGGTTCAGTTTAGTGATTGACTTTGATATGTTCATGAAAGTACATCATGTGCATTAGGGTGCCCCCCCATCACCTGCCGTTAAGTCAACTTCTTTGCTCAAATTTGTTTTTACTGTGCACAATAACTTTACATAAAAGAATGAAAAGATGGCGAGACTATATGAGACATCATAACAGACATGATGTGGAAATATTTTGAGGTAGGTGACTCTTCTGAATTGCATTTAAAGCAAACTATATTAGTGGATGTCATGTTTGATGCCACTGAGAGTTGTTCACCATTTGTCTTGGTAAACCAGTTGCCTAAAATTATATGTTTGATTTATATGGTCTCCAACACTCTGTCCAGCTCTATAATTCTTCTAAAATGGTGAACTCCAATATATCAACAATGCTATTTATTTGCTTAAACCTTCCTGCCTTGGCTTCTAGAGATAATGAACACCCTATGTAATATTATTTATCTCCAACTATTCAAGTCCTTCTTCCACTATCTTTTGCAATTTTCATTCTGTGTTCTTCATGTATTCCCGTATCTTATTTTTACCATGCTCTTATCATCTGGCTGTTCTTGGGATGTAGGAAATGCATCACATACTAGGACTGGAATTCCAAAGCCTTCCCCCCATTGAGGAAGCGACAAGTCACAGTGGAACAACTCTGGGTGCAGAACTCTCACTCAGGCTGCCTGCCCATGATGGTTGTAGCTTATTCTTCCCAAGAAATCAATGTCTGTGTGTAGACAGCAGGCAGGCACCCGATCGCCTGCTGAACAACCACGCAGACAAGGAGTTGGCCTTAATGCTTCCCTAAGTAGGAAGTGTCAGGCACCACTCACCTTGTCGCCACACAATTGCTTTGTGGGTGAAGGAGAGTAACGCCAGATATTGGGAGTGAGTCTGAAAGAACAATGGTGTTACAAGGAAAGACAAGATTCTGCTAACATTTACATAGGAAAGGTATAAAGTTTCTAGTTGCTGTTGAAATGCCAAAGAAATAGCCATCTACTTGGAAGGTGAGACGGATAAGGGAAGTCTGAGTTTTAGACAGCCATGAGTGAGATAGTTATAGAATGAATGGAAATGGAACAGCTTGCCCTTTACAAAGCTCTTTCAAGCATCCATCCATCATCCACCCATCCATCCATCCATCCATCCATCCATCCATCCATCCATCCATCATCCATCATCCATCCATCCATCTATCCATCCATCCTCCATTTGTTCTTATTTATACAGCATGTTCCAGGTTACATTCTGGGCCCTGAGGATGCTGTTATGTGAAGAGGGAAATGTCAGTCCATTTTTGTGGGCGGGCATCATAAAAGATAATTAGAGTAGGGTGGGGGTAAGAGCCATAAAGGGGCCACTGATGCATTTTAGGGGGAAAGTTGAAGGACGAAGCCAGGAAGCATATGTAGAGCGGATCTTGCAGAAGGTGTAGGAGTTTGCTGAGTGAAGAAGGGAGCATTTCAGAGACACACAAAGGCCTGGAGTAATAATGGAAAGGAGCTGATCTCTGCAGCTCCAGGAAGTCAGAGCCTTTGATTCTGATCAACAATGTGTGACATTCAACAAGGCAAACTCGGCTCTGATAAGACCAGGGAGAGGGAGAAGAAAGCTTCTTTCATTAAATACTTTTGAAGCCCCTGTCCTGGGTCCTCACTGACGTTCCTTCTTTTATCTGTTAGAGGGAAGGTGCTCCAAAAGTATTTAATGAAAGGGAAAACCAAATAACAGTTTGACAGGGTTGTTCTCATCCTGTGCTCTTCCTCATAATCTCCTGAAGAAGTTTTTGAAAATCAGATGGGGATGGTCAGGACCAACTCTAGGTGTCACACAGGGGGGCTTGGGGCGGGCCCTACACTGATCTGATTAACTAGGTGCTCCTCCTGCCGTCCTTGGACAGGGCATCTATAGCACATGTTTCCTCTACCAGGAATATCTGCCTGGAAGAAGGGCACAGGTACTAACATCCATCTCTGAAGATCGTGCCTACGGACGCTTCCAGAGTCCCTGCACGCTTTGTCCTGCGGTGCTGGCTGCAAATTCTGATGACAGTAGCATCAGGCAGTGTACCCAGGAAGGCATCCAATTTCAGGAGACATTGTCAAATAAGATTTTCTTGTGTCCTCTAGTGCCCTTACACATCATATTCCTGTGCTAATTTTATGGTCAGACTTTATCATCATACTAGAGAAAGGGAGGAGGCACATTAAGGGTTTCAGGTGTTCAATTTCTTGGCCAGATATTGATCACAGAGGTGTATTCATGATGAAAAATTCACAGAGCTGCCCACTGCCATTTGTGTACTTTTCAGTAGATATATGACATTTTACTAATTAAAGTCAGAGTACTATAGTGATGCACGCATATCTGTGTTGATAGCACAATTCACAATAGCCAATTATGGAACTAACATAGACATCTCTCAGTTGATGAATGGATAAAGAAAATGTGGTACATACACAAAATGGAATTTTACCCAGTTACAAAGAAGAACATAATTATGTCATATGCAAGAAAATGGACGTCACTAGAGAATATTAAGGTGAGATCATCCAGTCATAGAAAATCAAGGGTTCTATAGATTCTGTCATATGTGTGTGTATGTGGGAGAGAGAGAGAGAGAGAGAAACAGAAGAGATAAGTGAGGAAACAGACCTTAAGGTAGACAAATAGAATAGTGCAGGGGGACTGGGGGAGGGACACAGGGAGGGGAAAAAGGAGAACTGATGAAGAAAACAGTTCAAATAATACTATATCCATATACGAAGGTATTACTACCAATCTCACTAATATGTATGGGGGAGCAGAGTGGGGTGGCCAGAATCACAGCAAACCCTGGGTGCACCTATGTTTGTATCACTTTGAACCTCACTATGATATATAATGACAAGACACCCATAAAATTATCAAGTGGCTATTTTAAAGAGTTTAAATTGTAATATAGTGAATGCAGAGATGTTTTTTCCCTTGGCTCAGTCCCTGGAGGCTGACATCCCCCCGGGATGACGTCCACTGTGCTTTGCCAAGGATGCAGTCCAGTGCCCGAGTGGGGACAAGGTCACCTGTGTGCAGGAAGCCGCGGTGGGGTGTGGGAATGGCAATCGTGGATTTCCTGACTTTTGTGCATTGATGGTTTCCCTCAGAGAGTTGCAACAACCCAGTTTTGTAGACTGAATGAAGCCATTGGCAACGTTCTGATTTGTTTCTCAGCCAGAATCAGAGCTAGTCGGGAAGCCAAGAATTCCCAAGCTTTCCCAGACAAGTGTGGGGAAACACTGGGACGCCTTTTCTCCTCCGCTGTCCATCTGCAGGCCGAGTGCGTGCCGGTCACAGGAAAACTCTGAATTGAGCTTTGTGCAACTCTCTGGAAAGAGACCCAAGTTTATGTGATGGGCAAAAGTGATGGTGGCGGTGGCCGCAACATCTGCAGAGCTGGGTCTGTCCCTGTCTGCAGCAGAGTGCATGTGGGCATCATTTATGAGAACAATCCACCCGAGAGAGAATGGGGCTTTTGACATCAGCCGAGACCCGGGCTGCCGTACAATGAGAGGCCTGTTGGTCAAAGGGAGGTCTGTCTGATGAACTGAAAATCAGAGGCCAGCTCTAGCCCTCTGAACGCAGGCTCTGATCGGTACAGCAACTCTACAAAGTAGCTAAGTTGAAGCCGTTCAAAGAAAGCAACTGCAACCATAGATTCCTATTTCAAGGCTGTGAACTTTACAGTGTTTTTGTGTGCATGTGGTAAAAAGCGTTACATAAATGTTAGATACTATCATTTTATTAGTGAGTCTGAAAAAGTATCATTTTGGGCTCTGAGGTCAATAATTATAATTTTTTTTTCTCCCAATGTTCTGTCAAGGATATGAAAGTACTTTCTGAAAGGGAAATTCATTAACGCCCTTAATAATCTAGTGAGGAAGGCAGGTGCTCCTGAGTGTCACCACTTGGCAAGGAAACTCACTGAGGTTCAGGGAGGACATCATCTCAGGAAACAAGGTCAAGTTGCAGGTGGGAAGTGGAGCTGATGTCTAACGGTGTCCTCCAGCCCCGGCACGGGGAAAGGGTATACCAGACTCCTATTGATTTTTCCTGGCAGGCTTGTGACTCCCAGCCAGAATGCAGGTGGCAATATTGTGATTCCTGGCATAACCTTCAATGCTTCAATGATAATCTCTGCCAACGCCAGGCACCAGCTGAGTGTCACCGTGCAACTCCCAGGCTTCAGTGATGCGTGCCGAGGTTTTCAGAACAGCCTCTCATTTATTAGTTGTGTTGGAAGGAAATCTCTAACACCTAACTGGGTACCTCTGGATTCTAACAGCTGTGGCTTATAAGAGATTTGGGAGGGGGCTTGTTTTCAAGGTGCCTTTCAGAAACTATCACCTTAGGCTGGAGTTTCCATTCTGTTCCAGAAGGATAACTGGCAGTACTTCTGTGCTCAAAAATCCAATCATGCAAGAAAGATCAGGTTGTATTTTTATCCACACAGCTCAATTTGGCAAATGTACCTTTGTGACACTTTTTTTCCTCCTCCCCTTCTTTGGCAATGGTCCTGATGGAAGAATTTTGTCGAATGTGGAGCAACTTGGAAGGTGTCCTGCTTGGCTGGGTGCAAGTGTCGCAGTTGGACCGGGAGACTCTGAGGGTCTCTTCTATTCTGAGATGTTATGACTCCAGAACGAATTAGTCTTAACTCATAAAATGAAATGATAATAGCTCCCATTTATTGGATGCTTTCTGGGTTCCACGCTCTGTACTAAGATCTTAATTTCATTACTCTGAATAGTAGTCAAATCTTTGCCAATAGTATCCTGATTTTACAAATGAAGAAATTGGAGATTAGGGAAAGTCAAGACTTGTCTAATGAATGAGACTTAAGATTTAGCAACTGATGACCACCTGGAAATTGATTATGGATCATTCTTATCCTACGAGCGAAACCAACAATTGAATCAGAATGAAATTTAGACACCTGGGAGCCGGGCGTGGTGGCGCACGCTTGTAATCCCAGCATTCGGGAGGCTGAGACCGGAGGATCCGGGTTCGCGGCCAGCCTCAGCTACCTAGTGAGGCACTCTGCAACTTAGTGAGACTCGGTTTCAAAATAAAGAATAAAAAATAGGGCTGGGGGTATAGCTCGGAGGTAGAATGCCCCTGAGTTCAACTCCCAGTACCGCAAAAAAAAAAAAAAAAAAAGAAAAAAAAAAAGAAAAAGAAATTTAGACACCCGGGGTTGCCTTTTTCTCAGATTAGCACATGACTCCCAGCTCTCAGTGTGGCTAGAGCTAATCCCCTCAGGGAAACCTCCAAAAGGCACCAGAGATGTCTTGGCCTTGCATATTTTTTCTACACTTACCAACAGCTGGAGGATTAATGTCACTCTGCCAGTTAGAGGTCCACTAATTGTAAGCAATACGAGAGAATGCATTAATTGTCACGCATTACCACCACTGCATGGATTAGTGTGATTTAGCAAATTCCCAGAAGGAAGAAACTCCAGCCTCCTAGTTCCTGATTACTCCCAGAATGGGCAGCCCCGGAAATGATTGCTCTTCCATGATAGGTCCTAAGCATTTAATTTAAATAAATCAAGACAGCCTTGTCAGAAAGTAGATGTTAGTTCGGCATGGTGGTGCACACCTGTAATCCTAGTCAGTACTTGGGAGGCTGAGACAGGAGGACTGTAGATACAAGGCCAGCAAAATCCTGTTTCAAAATAAAAAAATAAAAAG
>PVLC010000755.1:84887-147244 GCA_004027655.1 Graphiurus murinus
AAAAAAAAAAAAAAAAAAAAAAAAAAAAAAAAAAAAAAAAAAAAAAGAAAGAAAAAGGAGCTGTTAATAGCTGCAATGTTAATTAAAGCCATGTGAAATACACAAGGGCGGTTTAAAATTTTAAAATTCTTGGCAAACAAATACAATAATTAGGAGATATACCAATTTTTCAGCTTGTTTTATTTTTTTGAAATAAAAATAAATTCAAAAGTTAAAAAAAAAAGAAACTGGTTTTATTCTATGTCAGAATATGGAGATATAAAGTATAAACCAGATATTGCAAGGAAATGTTTCCCCTCATCACCCAATGCCCAGTAAGAATCAATACTAAATTCATATTTCATCTAGGAAGCTAGTACTTGCTTAGATTTTTTTTTATCCTTCAATTTTGATGTATTAAAAAATACACTTGAACTCATTTGGAAGCTGCCTAGTGACACTGCCCCCTGCTGGCCACCAAGAAGAAAGGGTCATCCGAGCCTAGCTGAGGACTGCAAATGCCACCTCCCTGGTGACCACCCAACCCATCTCCGTGAGTGTTGTGACTCAATGAAATGCCAGCAGTATGGGCCCTTTGCTTTTGTGAGGACATCTCCAAAGCTCTAGAAATCATGCAAACCAAAGTAAACTGACTCCAATATGGATCGCGCTCACTGACATTTTGCCATTTGCAAGGTGTCATAAAAATTTTATGTAGACGTGTAGAAAGGTAAGATCTACTCCACCTTTAAGACCTATGAAGTATTGCAACTAGATTTCCTTTTTCAACAAGCGAGGGAAGCGCTTATAAAATGGAAAATATTACTTTGGAAAAAAGCTTCACTAGAGGGAAGTGGCTTATCAAATAAGGAGTGAGAAAGGGGTGGGAAAGATAAGGGAAATAAAGTGGGCCAGGGTTGGGATAGGACAGATGGAGCTGGCCCTCTATTACTGCGGATTCTGTGTCTGCAGATCCAGCTAACCCAGGATCAAAATATTTAAAAAAATTGCAGGGGTGTGGCACATGCTTGTAATCCCAGTACTTGGGAGACTGAGCTAGGAGGACAGGTTCAAGGCCACCCTCAGCAACTTAGAGAGACCTTGTTTCAAAATAAAAAATAAGAGCCAGGCATGGTGACACATGCTTGTAATCCCACTACTTGGGAGGCTGAGACTGAAGTTCAGCCTCCAGCATCTGGGTTCTCGGCCAGCCTCAGCTACTTAGTGAGGTCCTCTGCAACTTAGTGAGACCCTGTTTCAAAATAAAGAATAAAAATAGGACTCGGGGTATAGCTTGGAGGTAACATGCCCCTGGGTTCAGCCCCCAGTACCAACAAAACAAAACAAAACAAAAATAAAAATGGCTGAGAGTATAACTCGAAGGTAGAATGTCTTTGGATTCAATCTCTAGACTCCCTCGACTCCCAGTTACATCTTTGCTGACCATGTACAGACTTTTATTCTTGTAATTATTCCCAAATACAGCACAACAACTGTTTATACAGCATTTACATTGTGTTAAGTTGTGGGGAAAGATCCCCAGAGAGAAGGCGGTAGCCCCGCCCGAAAATACATCAAAGATGGCACAGAGAGGGAGTGCTGAGGGTGGAGACCTAAGACTGTTTACCAGAGACCAGGATTAGACGAGGGATGTCTCCTCAGCGTGATCAAGTCATTGATAGGATCAGCCTTTTGGATTAGGCCAAAGAGGCATGATCAAGATGACCTCTACGCTGATTGGCCCTACAAGATTGGCCCTCGCTCTGCCCTGTATAACACCTTGCCCCTCATGTAATAAACGGATGAGTTCTCCGATGCTCAGTTCCCGCCGTGTGTTCATTTCCGCGCGACCTTCCTTTTCCGCGGGGAACCCCCTCTCGGGGTAGATGCTCCAAGGAGATCGGGGTAGGGGCCCCCTTTTCGTCGAGAGGACCCCACACTAAGTATTATAGGCCACCTAGAGATGATTTAAAGTACGCTACAGGAAAATGCTGTGCCATTCTATATAGGAGACTTATGCGTCCATTGATTTTGGTTCCCTGGAGGGTCCTGGAAACAATCTCCCATGGATACTGAGCAGTGTCTATCCTGACCCCACATATGATTCCACGTCCTCGAATATGTGCTGGTTCCCCAGAACCCCCTTCTTCTGCAGTGCTCAGGCTCTGGGCAGGCCGTTAGTGGGGGCATGTCCTCCAAAGCCAGTGCCGACAGAAGCTCCACAATTTCATCTCCTTCTCTGAATCTGCTGAAGGCTTCTAGACTTACTGCTCTCCCCTTACCCTTGATATAATTTCAATCCTGAGCATTTTTGATCAAGGGGATTGCCTCAGTGCTATATATAGAAGGGGAAAGTATTGGAAGTGGAATCAATCTGCCAGTCAATCAACAAATCAATTTTGAATTCATACAATAAAATGCCAGGTGCAAGGAGGGGTGGCTAAAATAGGATTTTGTAGGGGTTATGTATGAAATTTAATTACCGATCTGTGTATCTTTGACAATGACATCTCACCCAAGCGTCAATACTGTATCTCTAATCCTTGTCATTTTTTCTCCCTGTTTTTGTTTTAGTAAGTGTTATGGTTTGGATATGAAATGTTTCCTGAAGGCTCATGTGCTGAAGACTTTGTCTCCTGCTGTGGCGTCATTGGGAGGTAGTGGAAACCTTAGGAGGCTGGGCCTAGTTGGAGGAAGTAGGGATCACACCCTGGAAGAGTACTACTTGTCCTTGCCCTTCCTCTCTCTCTCTCTCTCTCTCTCTCTCTCTCTCCTTCTTTCTCTCTCTCTCTCTCTCTCTCTCTCTCTCTCTCTCTCTCTCTCTCTCTCTCTCTCTCTCTCTCTCTCTCTCTCTCTCTCTCTCTCTCTCTCTCTCTCTCTCTCTCTCTCTCTCTCTCTCTCTCTCTCTCTCTCTCTCTCTCCTTCCTGTCTTCCATAAGCTGAGCAGCTTTCCTCTGTCACACCCTTCCACCCTGATGTTTTTGTCCTGACACAGGCCTGAAACTGAACCAAAATAAACATCTCTTCCTCTTAAGGTAATTTTATCAGGTATTTTGTCACAGTGATGGAAAGATGACCAACACACTATGCCTTATTAATTATCTTACTACAATAATAGTGTGAGTCTCCCGAAGTTCTTTTGGAGCTGGCTGGACAAGTAAATAAATCTCAAATCAGTGAAAGGCATACGTTTCTACTTGTTATGTTACATCAAACCTAACAAGTCCAAAATTGAACATATGTAGTCACCCTCATCTCAACTCTAATTATGCCTTCTGTTCTTGTTTTTATCAGGAGATCCATCATTCTTCTGTTCACCCAGACACAACACTCGGGGACCCAGAATTCACTGATTCATCTATTTGTTTTCTAAATCAGCAAATGTCTATTGAACGCTCATTACGTACCACGTTCTGTGCTAGATGCTGGGAATATAGCAGTGAACAAAGCCTATAAAAATCTCTGCCTTCTTTAGCTTATAGGTTAGGAAGATAAGAAGCCAATAAGCATGATAAATAAATTTTATGCTGAGTAGTCGCATGTCTTCATAGGGCCTTCTCCCCTCCTGGGTCTCTGTGTCTTCTCCTTTTAAGGACACTTGTCATTGGGCTTAGGGCCTGCCAATGTGTTAGTTGGTTTTCTGTTACTATAACAAACACCCGAGATAAATTTATAAAGAGAAAAGGTTTACTTTGGTTCACAGTTTTAAATGCTTCAGTCCACGATCAGTTGGCCCTGTTGTTTTTTGAGCCTGTGGAGAGGCAGCATGTCACAGCGGGAGCAGTAGAGGAACACAATCCTTCACCTTGTGGCCAGGAGTCGAGAGAGAGTGAAAAGAAGAGCATGAGGCCCCACAACCTGCTTCCAGGGCACTCCTCCAATGGCCTGGAGACAGCATTAACTCCACTCCCTAGAGTTTCCGCCACCTTCCAATAACACAAAGCTGAGGCCACGCCCTAACACATGGGCCTTAGGGGGGTTAGTCTCGATCCAAACTACAGCAGCCAAGCGGATCTCATCCCAAGACCCACGACTGATTTAAATCTACAAAGATTCTCTTCCTAAATAAGGGCACATTCACATATTCCCGGGACCAGGATATGAATAAATCCTTTTTTGGGGGGTCACCATTTAACCCACTACAGGAGAGAGCAAGTGGGGTCAATCTTTTTCAATGTCAAATTAGGTATTATAGAAAAAGCCTTTCTGAAAAGGTGACGTTTGAATAGAGAACAGAAATGGGTGAGGGAGGAACTTGCAGACTTCTGGGCAGAACACCCCGGGAAGCAGGAAGGGCCAGTGAAGGCCTTGCCTGCCTTGTTCAGGAAGGAAGAGGCCAGCGTGGGGCTGCGCGGTCAGCCCAGGTAATGATGTAGGTTTCTATGTGAGCATGCTGGGGACTTGCTGGGGGCTGGGAACGGAGAAGCGACCCAACCCAACTTCTGCTTAACAGCAGGATGCTGTCTCCACGAGGAGAGCAGCCTGGCAGACGAGGATCGGCCCAGGCACTGAGCATGAGCGGGCGTGCTGGCTTGGACCACAGCAGTTGCTGCAGGAGCTGTGAGAAGCGGATGGGTTCAGGGTGTGTCTTAAAGATCTGGCTCGAAGGATTTGCTTGTGGATCAGAGGTGGGAGTGGGAGGAAGAGAGGAGGGGAGGATGACTCCAGATTTCGTCTGAGTAACTGGGAAAAATAAAGTTGTCATTTATTGAGACGTGGTTGACCGAGGCTAGCAGACCGGCCATGGACGACTTGCTAGTGTGCAGCCCGCTGGTCATCCAGAGCGATGGGGTGAGTGGGCAGAGGGGTGCACAAGACTAGAGGACAGAAGAGGTCTGGTCTAGACATGTAAATACGGGACTTACCTGCTTAAAGCTACATGACTGGACGATATCACCAAGAAAGAGGAAGAAAAAGTGGTCCAGGGACTGGGCTTTGGGACATTCCAAAGCTTAGAGTTCCGGGAAACAAGGACCTGGAGGGGTCTCTGAAGGAACAGGGGCAGGTGGTAAATCAGAGAGCAAGATTCAAAAAAGGCGAGGGGAGGAAGTTGCTGAGTGTCTGCTGTTCCTTCTATCTCCTCCATCCAGATGTGCTCCAGATGCCACCTCCTATGCAGTTATTTCTTCCTTTGCACCATTTATTACCTTCCTGTTCTTCCTATTCTGACTCACCCCCTCAAGTCACTGGCTCACACCAGAGTTTTAGTACTAGAATTAGTTTGCACCCTAAGGTGGAATGTTACCCGCATGCCCATTCACCCACCAAGAGGGGGTGCTGCCCTTCTGCTCATCCCTGGGCTGCATTGTGGGGTGGGACCAGCTGAGGGAAGAGGAAAGGCCGAGCTTAGCTGCTGGATGGCCAGCCTGGCTCTGGAAGACAGGCTTGGGGAGCCCCCAGCGGCTGAGCTGGGTGGTGCATCTAATCATGCACGTGGCACGTGGTGAGGAGGGTGGCACAGGGATTCACTGCAGGGACAGATGGCTTGGCTAGTTGGTCAGAGGCTACAAGGAGACAGTGGGGCCCGTCAGGGACGAGCAGGTCTGGGGATGGCATGGGTGGACAGGCAGGCGGCATGAAGGTCTTCGTTATGACAACACCCCCCAGAAAGCATCCGCCACACATGGGGCAAGAAGAGACACTGGCTCACTCACAGGAGCCAGCCAGCCTTGTCACCGGCCACTGCTCCTGCAGATGAAGCATGCCTCCCGTTGGCCAAGGCTACTGCCACCAGCGTCCACCCAAGGCCAGCGCAGAGCCCACTCCTCCTCCACACAGCTGCCCGGAGCCGGTGGTGCCACTGCACCCGTGACATGGTTTAAGTCCCCTGCCTGATGCTGTGCCTTTATTCCTTCACAGATGCCCTTCTGACGGCACTCCCCGATTAACCTCTCGAGTGCAAATATCTTCCTCCAGCCCTTCCTAGGAAACCGGACTTAAAGATGAAAGAGAGAGGCATGACAGGAAAAGGAAAACAGGCAAGAACAAAGACAAACATCCAGTATGATGTCACTGGTAGGTATACAAAATGCCTCACACTATTGCCTGTCTGTCTGTCCCCCCACCTCCCCACCGTGGTACTGGGGATTGAATCCAGGGGTGCTTTACCTCCAAGCTGCATTCACAGCCCTTTTTAAAATTTTTTATTTTGAACCAGGATCTTGCTAAATTCCTGAGGCTGGCCTCAAACCTGTGATCCTCCTGTCTCAGCCTCCCACACCCAGCTGTCTCTCTTCGTCTCTCTCTGGTTCTGTGTCTATCACACACCTGTGCCTGTGTTTTAATTTTACCGCACAATTTTCAGGACAGCCAGTAGGTGGAGAACTTGCATCAGGTTTGCTGCTGAAGCCCATCTAGCCAGCCAAGGAGCTGTGCTTACTTATTTATTTACCCATTACTGAAATGAAATGGTGGGTTCTCACCGACAGTGAGAGACATTTATGGCTCTTCTTAGTGGCTTCAGCTTTCCACACGTTATAGACTAGAAAACATTACGTAGAATTACACTCTCTTGTGAGCGACGGTTACTATGGAATGCCTTCAGGAGACAGAGATGAACTGTGTGAAGACAAGGCTGAAATCTCCCCGTCATCTTCTCTGCTGAATACTGCCCCTTGATTAGCTTACTGCGATTTATTCTAGGCTCTTAAATTTGCAAGATGGTGTTTTTATTTTAATTTCCGCAAGTGAGTATTGATTGCAAGATAAGTGCAGATTAAGGAAACGATTTCGTTCATTAAAAAGCCTTAGCCGTTGATGTTATTATTTTTTATTTTTTTTTTACATTTCAATTTTCAAACACTAGGCAAAGGATTTCTTTTCATGTGAATTGTTATTCTTGCTGATTATTGAGAAGGTTTTATCGAGGTCAGAGAATGTAGGTTAATGGAATTTAGTATCCTGAGCGGTCCTGCTTGCAGCTCACAGCAGTCAGTTTCAGCGGTGGCCCCAATTCGGAGCCAGCGGCTCCCACTGTAGGAACACTGCACTAAGAATCCGCGCGGCTCCAGGACAGCTGCTTCGTGAGCTTGTTTTGTGACACAGGTGTGAGAGCTCTGGACGGTATCTAGATGTGGCCGGCCCTATGCACAGTCCCAGTACAACCTCCTTAAGATGGTCGAGGCCTGGTCTCTAACTCTTCAGAACAGAGGTTAGCAAGCTCTGTCCTGGGGCTGAATCGGCCCCACTGCCTGTGCGAAGGCTAAGAATAGTTTTACAAACGAACATTCACAATTGATTATGGTAGAGAATATTAATTTTGATTCCCAATTAAGCAAAATGTTCCTCTCCTTTCCCCTGTTCCATTCTTCTCATTAGAAGACCTCTGTTTCCCCGCCCTTCCCACGTAATACTCATTTATCACCGTATTTTTAAATTTTTATATTTTTGTGGCATTGGGGATTGAACCCAGGGGCATTCTGCCTCTGAGCTACACTCTCGGCTGTGTTTTACTTTTTATTTAAAACAGAGTCTCACTAAGTGACTGAGGGCCTTGCTTCATTGTTGAGGCTGGCCTTGAGCCTGTGATCCTCTTGTCTTAGGCACCCAAGTACTGACATTACGGGCGTGTGCCACTGCACCTGGCTTCTATTCAAGCCTTTTCAGACCACCGTAGGCTCAAGGAGGGTTGGCCACACCAAACACACCCTTTGTTTCTGCAAAGATGGTTGGAAGGAAACACGCCCCCCTCCTCCCAGTGGAAAGAACTAGGGTAGAAAGGCAAACAGGACCTTCCACTGGAATTGAAGCTGACCATCTGGGAAGTGCCGACTCAAATGACTGTTTTATTTTGCTCTATTTTATAAAAAGAAGGAGGATTCGCACACTTTCCTCTTTGATTGAGCTGTTTGTGCTGGTGTGGATTGTGGTAAATGTGTCCTAGGGCTTAGCTGAGTGGTTTGGATACAACATTGCCGAAGGTTCCAATTTAAGAAACTCTCAGGAGATTGCGTGGAGACAAAGACTCTGCAGAGAGTTGCGGTCCTGTAGTGCTCCAGTGCTCTAATCTGAGCTCTGCGCTATGCGGTCCTTTCTAATCCTCTTGTACCCTGCTGTGGCTCACAGCCCAGGGAAGGGCAGGAAGCGCAAAAGCTGCAGGATACAGATTTAATTCAATCTAGCAAACATTTACTGAGCACCTCCGGTGTGCCAGACACTGGGCTGGGTTCTGGGGATACAAAGATGAAGAGGATATGATTCTGGAACTCAAGGAGGTCACTCTACAAGCAGAAAGGCACAGTCACATGAATAGTAAAACAGGAGAGGGATGATGTGCACGTGTCTTAAAAGACAAGGAGGTGGTAACAGGTAGAGAGGGAAAGCGGGTGTCTCAGGCGCAGGAAACAGTACTAGCAAATTTAAGAGGCTATCTAAATCTAGAGTATTTCAGGTAAAAGTCGAAAGGACTTTGTCTTGGGGAGGGGCAGGAGAAAAAGCTAGAAATATGAACGGAGGCACAGCTGTTGACTCATCCAACAAGCATTTAACTCTGGAGAGAGAATGGGACAGTGGGGGTGGGGGGTGGGGTGAAGAGGATAAACACAAGAAAGTAGGCAAATCATATAGCATGTATTTTATTTTGCCGGGATTGCCATAACAAAACACCCCAAACTAGGTGGTTTGGATAACAGAAATTTATTCTAGCCTCATGTTCTGGAAGCTAGAAGTTCAAGGTCAAGGTGTGGGCAGGGTTGGTTTCTTTGGAAAGCAGTAAGAAAGAATCCCTTCTGTGTGCGCCCCTAGCTTCTGGCGGTGGCTGGGAGTCTTTGGAATTCCTTGGCTTGTAGAAGTATCACCCCAGCCTTTGCCTTCATCTTCATGTGCTTGCACCCTTTTCATCTTCATGTGCTGTTTACCCTGTGTGTGTTCCTTTGTCCAAATTTCCCCTCTTTTTTTTTTTTTTCAAGGACACTAGTCAATTTTGGATTAGAATTAGGACCTGCTCCTAATGAGCAAATCTTAAAACTTGATCAGCATGCAAAGACTCTCTTTTGAAATAAGTTCACATTCACAGATCCTAGGGGTTAGGATTTCCACGTCTTTTGGAGGAACAAGTTAACCCCTAGCTGTCTGTTAGAGTGGAATGAAGGATGCCTGGGAGAAAAATCAAGCAGCATAATTGTGTTGAGAAGGGCATCTGTGTGGGAGGCAGGAAAAGACAGAGGTTTGCAGTTTTCAATAAGGTGGTCCAAGGACTGATCCACTGTAGAAGGACATTTGAATAAGACCCAGGAGGAGGTGGGCAGTGAGACTCAGATACCTGGGGGAACAGTGTTCTGGGTGGAGGAGACAGGCAGGTGCAAAGGTTGTGGGTTAGAGTGTGCCGGTGGGTACAGGGACAAAGGAGGAGGCCAGTGAGGGTGGAGCAGAGCCGGAAGGAGCAGCAGGAGTGTCCCTCAGTGACCATGGGCAGCTGGGACAAGCAGGGGTTACTGCTGTTGGGAGGGCTTTGGCTACAGAGCCTTTGGGTAGTCTTGACCAGAAGAATGAAATAGATGATGCAACTTAGGTTTTAAAAGTTGCTTTTGGGGTTGCTGGGTTGAGAATGTCCTGAGGGTGAGACCAAGGTGCAGGTGGAGAAACTAGTTAGGAGATGACTGTGAATCCAGGTGAGAGGTCCTTGGACTGGGGCGGTGACAAACTTGGATGTATTGAGTTTGAGCTACACTTGACACATGTATGCGAGGGAGTCTTGAAGGCTGAGTCCAGGCTCTGGAGTCAGACATACCTGAGCTCACGCGAACCTCGACCATTCCATCATCCCCACAGAAGTAAACTTCTCTGATAAGGCCGTGGATTTCTGTATGTAATAGGCAAGCCAAGAATCTTTCAGGTGGACATGTTCCGTGCACCTCAATGGCTCCCTTTCTTTTACACCCTTAGTCGGATGACACAGACTTTCAGTGATAGGGAATCATGTACTCTCAACTCTTATGTCTTGGTAAAAACAGAAAAGGTACATAGGTGAATAACTCCATGTGGTCTGGATATTCTACTTTTACATAATTTGGATCTGGTAGGTACCAGGACAATTCAGAGGACAACTTTCTCTAGAAAGTGGTAGATTCTGCAGTGGATGGGTCATGGGACAAGCTCCACTAGGTGGCAAGATAAAGACAAACCAGATTTGCCGTGGGGTCCACATAACCTTATCATAAGCCACTTCTCCAATATAATTGTGTGCCAGCTACCCATTCCTTTTATATTCCTCCCTTATGTCACTGCGCATGTTCAGGCATGAACCTCCTTTCCTCTGGGGCATTAGAATAGTTTACAATGATCTTCCTACTTCTAATCTCTCTTGATTTCCTTTTAAGCTATTCTTAAAGGTTTTTTTTCCAGAATGTTCCTTTAAAATATGAAACTTATGATAGACCTCACTCTCAGTCCCTCTTGCAATCCTTCCACCACTCCATCTGGTGTTACAGCAGTCGCTGTTCTGCATCCTGGCTACAGAACTTTTTATCCTCCCCCTCAGCCCAGAGCCACCATCCCAGCCTCCTTCCATTCTCGACCCCCAACCCCACACCTCGTCCTCCCTACACCAGTGCCTTCCCCCAACCTGCCCCTTGCTATGCCAAGAAAAAAAATTGAGGTCAGCTGTCATGATTTAGTATCCCACATTTCTATTTATGTTACTCGCTCCTGTGGAAAGGTAGAAAGAGAATGTGCTTCTGAGCCAGTAAGATGTGGATTAGAACCCTGGCTTCAACAATGGCCCGTTGTGTGACTTCCACCAGCACCTTCACCTCTCTTAGACTTTATTTCCTCAGCTATAGGCTGGAGATAAGAACAATTCTCTTGCAAAAGTGTCCTAAAGGTGGGGTCTATGTTGCTAAAATGATGCTCAGCACCGGTTTTATAAGAGGCACTCAGTGAGTGGTAATTATTATTCTTAAATATCAATTTGGACCTCAGGGGAGAAATAGTCTGCAATGAGATTTTGAGGAGTCATGAATGTGGGAGCTTGGGCATTTTACAGTTTCCTGATGGTACAGAGAAAGAGACACTGGCTGAGGAGAGAAATGATGCAACGGACTGACATTAGGTTTTAAATCAAACACTCACACTTCACCAAGATAAATTCAACTAATTTAGATTTTATGATACTGCAGGCAAAATTGGGTTGCAACATACTTTTGTGCTATTTATGAGAAAATTAATAGGGAGAACATGATTCAGAGCTCCTAATGTGGGGCTATTTAACCTACTTAAGCAAGGAAGCTTTAAAGTTATGTTAGAACCAATTTAGCAGGATCAGTTTATGTAGAGACCACGTGCTACTTGAAATAATTTAGAGATGTGAAATTAGAATTATGAAGTGAGACAAGAGAGAGTGATCATTAGCATATTCCCTTCATTCTAAAGATGAGAAAATAGAGGAACAAAAAAGGTCAACTTATTCACACAAGCCTACCCAGAATAAGCAAGAAAGCTGTGATGAGAATCCAGGCCACACCTGGCTCCCACACAAAGTTCTCTTGGACATGCTGGACATCAACTTTGGCACCACCAGTCATCAGTGTTTTTTTTCTCTAGGCCACCCCTGAATAACCATTAGTGTTTTTTCCAAATTCTTTATAGTGATTAAAGGAGTGTTAGTTACAAATTACTGTCTAACTCAGACTTACCATTAATTCATGCTGGTGTTCTCAGTGTGTTTCTGGAATAGGGCTACAAGGATTTGGCCAGTGTACTTGGGCAGAGTTATAAAAGAGAGACCCACACAATGAAAGAATCCATTGACAGCATCAACCTAGACAAATGTTCTTTATTTTTTAAAAAATCAACCTCTAAACACTGAATTGAACTCACTGACTCTTAGTTAGGACCATTGCAAATTTAAGATTTGTTGTCCAGGATAGAATTTTTGAATCCCGAAGCCTGATTTGCTTGGGAACTTGGTCTTTCCTAAGATCAGAAGGACGTCTGGACAGCACAACGTCTTCCCCTATGATCTGATAGCTCGCAAGGGTCACACCTTTTCAGGCCTCCTCATTGGCTGAAATATGAGTATGTACGTAATTATCTCACTGGATGTATCCTCAGGAAAAATAGCTGACCGAAGCAAATGGTCTTAAAGAGTACTTTATGCAGATTATTGCTGGCTGTAAAAACTTTTTTTGGGTCAAGGGTATATAGCCTCCTTGTCCCCCAATTTCTATTCTTTGATTTAGAGAAAATCTGAAAAGAAGAAAATCCAGTGGGATTTGTTATATTTTCCTTTCCCTTTTCCTTTTTCCTTCCTCCCTCCCTCCCTCCCCCCCTTCCTTCCTTCCTTCCTTCTTTCTTTCTGTGGTACTGGGGATGGAAACCAGGGGTCTTCCACTTCTGGGCTATACCTGAGACCTACTAAGTTGCTGAGGCTTTGAACTTGTGATCCCCCTGTCTCAGCCTTCCAAGTACTGGGATTACAAGCATGCACCACCATGCCTGGCTTCCAGTGTGATTTATTTTCAAATGTGGGTGTTTGAACATTTGACATAAAAATCTGCACCCTTAGCATTGTTGCTCCAGGCTGCCAAGACAAAGTAAATCAATGTATTAATTACTCGAATAAAATAACAGTAGAGAACCAGCTGCAACTAATGGAAAGAAAACAAATGAAAGCCACGAGTATTATTCCACTGTGGAAGATTACAGATTAGGCTGGAATTTCATACATTAAGAAATTGGCAAAAACAGACACTTCTCAACTCTGCAAGCCACACAACTACAATTAAGCACCAGGGACCTCCTCTTACCTGAGGATAGAGCAGACAAGTTATGACTCACTTCTTAACACCCAAGAGGCACATATTTTGCCTCTCCTTCCTGTCTTTCTCTTTTGCCTTCTTAGATTTAATAATTAGGATTGGAAGAAGAATATAGTTAAGATTTAAATAAATGTTGTTGGTCAGAGGGATAAAGGTGTACAAAGGGTGCTGGTGTGGAGGCTTCTGCGTTCATAGTTTTTACAGACTGACTCAAACATCAGCATGTGAGCGTTGGGCAGTCTTGGGATGTTCCAGCTGCCTTCTGTCCTGCTTGTGTGTTGCTATTTCAACGCTGATCTTTTCTTGTCTGGTTGACTAGTACTCATGTTACAGAGCACAGTTCAAAGGACACTTCCTAGTGACCCTCAACCTGGGTCAAAGCCCCCGGTGGGTGTGGTCATTGCCTACTGTACTTTTCCTTCACAGCCCTTCTCGGACATGGCAATTGTGACTTTGTGTGATGTGTGATGATCTGATCCATGTTTGCCACTCCCTCTAGATTGGAAGACACAGAAAGGCTGAGTCCAGGGGTGTTTTGCTCACGTTGCACATTCAGAGCCTGGCACAGGGTGGCCCCATAACAGATAACAAAACAAATAAAATGAAATAACAAATCTGTTTAACAAACTCTAATGCCTGTTTTTATGGAATGTCTATATGTCAGGTATTGTTATACATTCTTTACATATTTTAATTAACCCTTAGCACTGCTCTGTAAGCTCCCCCCCTGCCCCCCGGGTAAGAGTTAGAATTTTTTTTTTTTTGGTGCATTATAATCATATATCCTTGTTAGGTACAAGCTGATAAAGGCATACATCCACACATTTTGCATTTTGTAAGTTTTAATTCCAACATGTAACATCATATTCACTTGTCCATTTGATGTGAGGGCAAGAGCTTTTCTTTGATTATAAATCCACTGATTAGAAATCCCTGTATTTTTTTTGCATTAACTATACTATAATGCCTTATTTATAATTTCCAAAATGTTTAGGACATGAAGATACCCAAGAAGCAATGTGAGTGCAGAATGTTTTTAGATTTTTACAATTTCTCCCAAAGCAATTTTTCCAGTTACATCACCATCAACTGGTTTGACCATATTTTAAATTGACTTGTCTTTGACAGTTTGCCATCAAGTTTTTGTCAAGATATGAAATGTCTGTTCTAGAATTAAAATAAGTAAAATTTGCATATTTAAACACAAATAGCCGGGTGTGGTGGCACATGTTTGTAATCCCAGTACTTGGGAGGCCCTCTGCAACTTAGTGAGACCCTGTTTCAAAATAAAGAATAAAAAATAGGACTGGGGGTGTAGCTCAGAGGTAGAATGCCCCTGGGTTCAATCCCCAGTACAGCAAAACAAACAAACAAACAAACAAACAAACAAACAGTTGCATTCTGGTGTGCTACCTGTTATCTTCTTGAGCCGGCTGCATCTGTGTGCTTTTGGTGCCGGTGACCCTCAGTTCTTCTGTTCAAGGGAGAGGGAAGAGTCCTGATTAACCTGGCAGTTGCTAAATGGATGTTGGTTAAGAAACTTTCTGCTGTATTACTGTATCCATTTTGCAAAAGAGAAAATCAAGTCTTTGAGAAGTGCAGCAATTTTCCCAAGGTCACAAAGTTAGTGAATGGTGGAGAATTTTGGATGAAAATTCAGGTCTGTGTGATTCCCAAACCAATGCTCTTCTTATGGAATATATGATTCTCTTTCCCTGCTGGCTGGTAAATCCTTCTGGGGGAAACCATGTCTAATTTTTTGCACAGCTGTGGGCAAATATAATAGCTGCTCAACAGTTAATATATTATTTAGGATTTTCTTGTTGAAACAGAGGCTGTCCTTTGACATTGACTGTAGCTGTAAGTCATCATGTGCTACGAAGATGGCATCCTGCTCTTTTATTGGATTGTTATTTCTTATAGGGCAAGTGTGTGTGTGTTTACGTGTGTGCATTAATTTATAGCAATGTTTAAGGAATGCCAAGTAATCAATATATATTTATTTGGTGAGCAAATAAGTTGATTAAAATGAGGATGAAATAAATCAGTCTTCTGGGCAGGATTTCTGTTCCTTATTCCATGGTCTTTCTGATGCTGATTGTTGGTTGTCCATCAGTGTCACTGTTGATTCTTACTCTTTTACAATTTTATTTAGGAATTTTCCTTTATATTTTTAATTTTTTCAAAGTGACTTTATGTGTTCTAAATTTATGCTTTTTGAGATGGAGAAAATAAAATGAGATTTATTGTATGATGTGCAAGAGAAACAGAATGTGTTCTGTCCTAGAAGGAATCATGAAATTACATTTCCAATTTGTGAATGGTCGACTGATCATTCTTGTTCATTTTATCTTCTTTAAAAATTCCTAGCCAGGCATGGTGATGTACACTTGTAATCCCAGTACTTGGGAGGTTGAGACAGGAGGATCATGGGTTCACGGCCAGCCTCAGCAACTTAGCAAGGCCCTCTGCAACTTAGGGAAAGACCTTGTTTCAAAGTAAAAGAATAAAATAGGGCTGGGGGTGTAGCTCATAGGTAGAATGACCCTGAGTTCAATCCACAGTACCAAACACATATAAGAATTCTATTAATGTCAGGTATGCTGTTGTGTGCCTATAATCCCAGTACTTGGGAAGCGGAGACAGGAGGATTGCAGGTTGGAGGCTAGTCTCAGCAATTTAGTGAGGCCCCTCAGCAACTTAGTGAGACCCTGTTTCAAAATTAAAAATAAAATAGGGTTGGCGGTGTAGCTTGGAAGTAGAATGCCTCTGGGTTCAACCTTCAGTACAAAAAAAAGTGATAAAAGCTCCTATTAAAATTGTTATAGCCGGGCGTGGTGGTGCATGCTTGTAATCCCAGCATTCGGGAGGCTGAGACTGGAGAATCCAGGTTCGTGGCCAGCCTCAGCTACCTAGTGAGGTACTCTGCAACTTAGTGAGACTTGGTTTCAAAATAAAGAATAAAAAATAGGGCTGGGGGTATAGCTCGGAGGTAGAATGCCCCTGAGTTCAATCCCCAGTACCGCAAAAAAAAAAAAAAAAAAAAAAAAATTGTTATAAGCGGGGCGTAGTGAGCACGCTTGTAATCCCAGTACTTGGGAGGCTAAGACAGGAGGATCTGGGTTCGTGGCCAGGCTCAGCTACCTAATGAGATCCTCTGCAACTTAATGAGACCCTGTTTCAAAATAAAGAACAAAAAAAAAAAATAGGACTGGAGGTGTAGCTCGGAGGTAGAATGTCTCTGGGTTCAATCCCCAGTACCACACACACACAAGATTATTGTAAAAGTCTCAATAGGGTGTTAATCACAAAATCCAAAAGAGCAAGAATTAGTCATTAATAAAGAAGAGATTTTTTTTTGTTGAACATTTTCCAAAAAGTTTTGTTTTACTTAGTTTGTAAATGAATGTATTAAAATAGACAAAATATCGCAAGTACAAATTGGGGAGAATGGCGCAGTCCTGAGTTGCATCTCAACTCCTTTCTCCATTCTCAACCTTTTTAAACAAATTTCTGGAAGACAGAAAGTGGATGAAGAGTTACAGATAAAAGGAAAGTGCATCCTTGAATATATGGAACTTTGAGGGAGTTTGTGATTCAGTTATACCAACTTTAATGAAGGGCAATGATAATTCCTCAGGCTTAGACCCCCATGGTTTATAAGCCTGATTGAAAATCTATGTATGAAGAGTCTGCTTGCACTCCAACTTGCAGTGAAAATACCTGATGGTCAGGGATTTACCTCCAAACACGTGCTATTATAAATGCACTGAAAAACTCAGGTGAACCAGGGCAATTGGAATGAGCATCTCTCCCCCAAAGCATTTCTGGCATTTGGTGGTCCTCTAGGTCAAGGCCCGCTCTCTATCCATTCGTCCTTGAGCAAACTGCACTTGAAACTCCCAAGTAGTTTTCTCCTTACTGATTCTTAAATATAGGCCATCAAAGGTAACCATACATTTGTTACAGTTTGGGTCAGAAATGTCTCCCAAAGCTCATGTGTTGTAGACTTGGTGCCCAGTGTAGCGATATCCAGAGGTGGGGCTTGCAGGAAGTGATTGGATCATGGGAATTCTAACCACATGAATGGATTAATCTGTTTGATGGATTAATAATTTGAATGGACCACTGGGTGGAGGTAGAAACCATAGGCGACTGCGGAGAGGGGCATGGTTGAGGAAAGTAGGCAGCCTTGGTGACTATAGCTTGTCCCTGGCTCCTTTCTCTCTCTCTCTCCCCCAGTTTTTCAAGGCTGTCATGACCCAAGCAGCTTTTATTTCTCCACACTCTCTGACCTGATATTCTTCCTCATCTCAGGCCCAAAGCAATGAAGACAGCTGAATGGGCTGAAACCTCTGAACTGTGCCAGAATAAATCTTTCCTCCTTTAGGTTGTTATTTTCATATATTTGGATCACAGTGATAAAATGCTAACTAATACAGCATCCGAGGAAAACCTGAAATGTGAAAGAAAAGATCAAGAAGTACAATACAGGAAAACTGAACCCAAAGGAAACATGCAATCCTACTATTATTAGCAGTAGTAGTATTTGCAGTGCCAGGGAGTGAACCCATATCCTCACACATGCTAGGCAAGTGCTCTCCCGTTTCCCTAGCCTTGAAACATACAATCCAAGTAACAAAAGAAACTATAAAAATTCTAGTTATTTTCTTCAGAGAGATCCAATAATTTTCTTCGTTCATAGACAAGAATATAGTGCTATGAAAAAGGAATAATCAGAAAGAGCAGAAATTAAAAATGCAGCTGTTGAAAAAGATGAGTACCCTCTGCAACTTAGTGAGACCTTGTCAAAATAAAGAATAAAAAATAGGGCTGGGGGTATAGCTTGGAGGTGGAATGCCCCTGAGTTCAATCCCCAGTACCGAAAAAAAAATTTATAAAAACAAAAAGAGAAAAAGATGAGCAGAAGGGTTAGAGGAGTAAGGCAAGGTAATGTCTTAGAAGGTATGGCATAAAGATTAAAAGATAAAAATGTATGAGATAAGACACCTAGAAGGTCAATCCCAGGTAACCAATCTCTTACTATTAGGAATTTCAGAAGACAGAACAGAAAAAGAGATGGGAGGAAATAATTCAAGGAATAACATGAGAGGATTTCCTAGAGTTGAGTGATACTAGTCGTCTGGAACAATGAATAGAAGACTAGCAAACAGATTCTTCTTAACATTCCACCGTAAAATGTTAACAGAACAGACTATCGTTTGAACTTTTCCTCAGCAACCGTGGATTGCTAACAAATAATGGAATGTGGTTTCAAAGTCAGGAGGAGAGGATTTTGACTGTTTTCAATACAAAGAAATGATAAATGTCTGAAGTGAGAGATGATGCTAATTACCCTGGAAGAATTATTACACATTACATATATGTGCATTGAATTGCCACACCACACTCCATAAATACGTGAAATGACCAAGTGTCAATTAAAAATAAAAAAGAAACAAGTTAAATTAACTTGAAAAAAGTTTTTTTTTTAAATTTCATTTACATTTCCAAAATACCATTTCAACAGTCAATATAAGGAAATTATTAAGGAGATGATTTCTGTTCTTTTTTTCAAGTCTTTAAAAGCTGGTATACATCATATCTAACTTTACTCAATAGTCATGTTTCAAGTACACATTGGACACAGGGACATTGGGCGTCAAAGTCTCAGCCTCCAACTATGAATGCAATGCCCGAGTCGTGAACATGATTTTGGACCTACAAACTCTGAGAGGCTTATGTAGGAAAATACAGTTAAATATAGTTCACCCTCCACATCCTTAGATTCAACCAACCTCAGATAAAAAATATTTGGGAAAAAAATTGCATCTGTACTGAACATGTAGTAGACAAATTTTTCTTACCATTATTCTGTAAACAATATAGTATAACATGATTTACACAGCATTAAAATTGTATTGGGTACTATAAATGATCTGGAGATGATTTAAAGTCTATGGAATGTGCACAGGTTCTTTGCAAACATGATACTATTTTATATCAGGGGCCTGAGCATCTCTGGATTTTGGAATTCTGGAGGGTCTTGGAATCAACCTTTTGTGGATACGAGGGGAAGCTCTATACGAATCTGGAGTCTAGGTATTTGGTTGTTCTGGGGAATTCAAAGAGGGATTGTTGAGCAGGTAGAATGTGTTGATGCCACGTGGCTGGCTGAGATGGCCCGAGTGGTCTTGCAGAAGGAGCTGGGAAGTGGGCTGAGTTTTGAGCCCTGTGCCCAGAAACATCTAGAAGCCAGGAGAAGTTAAGAGTCAGCTGGGGAGAAGAAGGTCAAGAAGCCATTGAAGCAGGAGGAAAACCGGGAGAGAGTGGTACCCTGGAAGCCAATGGGGAAAAGTCCCTACTAAGGGGTGTCCAGAGGTGAAGATATACTGAGAACAGACCCTGTGATGCAGAACAGAGCTCACTGGTGACACAGACTGGGATGTTTTCACCAGAGTGGAAGGGACAGAAAGCCAGTTGGAGCGGGAAGAGGGACTGTGAAGAAGGAACACAAAATTGTCGGAGGAGTTCGTGAGCTGAAGGGAGAAGAGGGGATCTGGGAGGGACATCTGTGTCAAAACTGGTATACCTCGGGGTTAATTACTGTAGCACATGCTGCATTGCTTATGCAGACCGGCAGAATAGAAAGAGCCAATTGGAGAGATCTGCTTTAAATCATGAGACTAGCTCCAATTGGTGGAGTGTTCTTGTATGCTAAGATTCAGCTTTCTTATCTGTAAAATGGGGAAAAAAGAGAATGGGGTGAAATGAAATTATTTTGACCAGGCACAAAGTCTATAAGGGCGCCCAGCACACCAGAGGTGCTTCCTATTACTGAGTATCCAGTGGAACTGTCCACTCAGAGAGGGTGTGTGCACGGTCTTGTCTGGGCTCTGGGCGTCCCAGAAAGCAGCAGTTGGCATCCCATTGTAAGAAGCTTGAGAAAATTCCTGAATCTCTTCTTGAACATATTCACTCACTTGGGGGCTGTCTTCTGGATGATTTGGGATCCCCCTTTCTGGAGAATCAGATAGGAACAAACAGTTCACCAACCTGAAAAGTTCTGTGTTACAAGGAGTAGGCCTGGTGTAGGGGTGCACGCCTGTAATCCCACTACTTGGGAGGTGAGAGAGGAGGAGTGCAGATCCAAGGACAGCCTCGGCAAGTAGTGAGACTCATCAACCTAACAAGACCCTGTTTTAAAATAGGGCGGGGGGTGTAGCTTGGAGGCTTGGAGGTAGAATGCCCCAGGGTTCAATTCCCAATGAGACACACACACATATTATATTATATTATATTATATTATATTATATTATATTATATTATATTATATTATATTATATTATATATGATAGAGTAGGAGTCCAGAGAAATAGCACTCCTTGTTGTTTATTAGATTTTATTCTATATTTATTTATTTACAGTACTAGGGATTGAACCCAGGAGCATTCTACTTCTGAGCTATACCCTATTTTATTTTTCATCTTAAAATAGGGCCTTGCTAAGTTGCTGAGGCTAGTCTTGAACCTGAGATCTTTCTGTCTCAGCCTCCCAAGTATGGGGATTATAGGTGTGTGCCACTACACCTGGCTTTTATTGATTTTTAATATATATTTTACATCATAATGAAGTGTTTATTGGAATTTAAGTGGATACAGGCTCAATTGTTTTTTTTTTTAAGCAACTCTTTCGTTCTGGGAGCCAATAACACCCTTGTTCCCTGTTATTCTCTGAGCAAGAGGCTTCTTGAATTCCCTACCTTCTGCCTCCTGAGCTGCCCTTGTTAATCTCACTCACTGAATCTTGAATGATATTAGTTGGTAATAGGACTGTGCAAAGGACTAAAGCACGAATTTCTATCTTTCTCTTAGAAAACTCCAGACTCAGCATCTTGCTCTCAATGTCCTGTTTTATTTACAGAAACCATGTTGTCTATTTTTGCATGTCATTTCTAGGACATCGCTATTTAACTGCATATGTTCTCTGAACTTTGCTCATTGGAGACAGGATTCTGTGGAGTAGAAGAAGCTAGCAATGCTGGCGTGCCATAGCCACCAAGCACAGTCAGTGTCTGTCTCCACACTAGATCCTAAGGTATCCAGGGCAGGGACTTGTATGAGGTCTCAGGGCCCACCCGTAAGGTTATGTTTTCTACTCTGATACGGATTTCAGGGCCCAAAAGGACTATAAGATCTATCTATATAAAAGTGAACTTGCTGTTTCTTTTGAGTAACCTCATAGTTCAAAATAGGAAGATTTTGGTATATTCTTGAGATATTTTAAAAATAAGACCCAAGAGTCTGTTAAAAGAAATATGACTTTGTCTACAAAATGACTCATGAGGTTCACGATCCTGTAGTACTCCATTTACCTCCGTTTGAAGACTGTCTTTTGCATAGTCCCTGATACTGGTGTCTTCATGGAAATGTTGAACCTCGGTTGTCAGGACTTTGTCTGCCTGGGTAGTTTTGTTGTACGTTCCCATTTACCAAGTGGGGAAGCTCATGTAGAGATATGGTGCTGATGGAGCAACGGGTTTCCTAACAGTGAGTTGCGACTTGGCCTTCTTTGTGAGTTACGTAACCCCTGGAAGTAAGCAGACTTCTACTTGGCATTTCAGCCACGTTCCCTATACACCCCCAAATGTCAGTTGTTCTCGCTGTAAAACTTGCAATGGAATTTTTACTGGTACACAAGTGTCGATTCAACCTTTTTGCTTTTTTTCCCCCTGATCTCTATCAGCAAAATGAGGTTTGGGATTTGATGGGGTCATGTCAGAATCAAATTCCCTTAAATCTCATTCTAATGCAGTGTTCTAGCTAGTTGAAAGGTCTTCTGCTCCCCTGGCATTTATTTCTTCGACATGGGGTGTATCAGAGGAGGAAGTACGAGAGCCTGGGGATTCACACATCAGCCTGAGCTTGGGCGCTGATGCCTGATGTCGGCCTCTCTCTGATATTGTCCTGGATTTTTAACTACAATATACGAGTTGGAAGTTGTGATTCTCAAATGTTTTGACCTAAAATGACTACCAAATATTGTGTTGATTTATTTTCCAAACTTTATCCATATTTTCAGACCAGATTCCTCTTGTAATACATGTTTCTGACTGGCATTATTATTATTATTATTGTTATTATTATTATTATTATTATTTTGTGTGTGTGTGTGTCTGTATGTGGTACTGGGAATTGAACCCAGAGGCATTATACCTATGAGACACACCCCCAGCCCTATTTTATTTTTTATTTTGAAACAGGGTTTCACTAGGTTGCAGAGAGTCTTACTAATTTGCTAAGTCTGGCCTTGAACCTGCGATCCTCCTGTTTCAGCCTCTCAAGTACTGAGATTACAGGCAACACCACCACCTTGCCTGGCCTAAACCATTGCTTTGATGCTTACAGCTGTATGATTCACTTTGTCTAAGGGACGATACTATTTACTATGTTGTCATTGTATTTCCAATGACTTTTGGAACCATTTTGGTGGCTTTTTTTCTGGGTTGTTTTCTAAATGTCTTCAGTCTTTGAGGATTTGGAGAAAGACTGAAAATCTCTCTTCTCAATATCATTACTGGCAAGAATAACAATATATCCACATTGCTTGGACTAAATCCTGTGTTCCCTCCTACTAAGCCATAAACCATGAATAATGTTGAAATCATCTGTTATGGAAACCAAGTCTCATAATCCAAAAGGTCTGGCTTTCACTGTATGGTAATAAACAGCACTGAGGTAATGGTAGGACTGTGTGAGGTGAATGGGAATTTGGCTCCAGAATTGATACCAGAATGAGTGTATAGATTTGAAACACAATTAGGGGTCAATTCCTGTCTTTTCTACTTTACAACTTCCAAGGATATTGTATTGAAAACCTTTGTCCGGGCGTGGTGGCGCATTCTTGTTATCCCAGCATTTGGGAGGCTGAGACTGGAGGATCTGGGTTCGTGGCCAGCCTCAGCTACCTAGTGAGGCCCTCTGCAGCTTAGTGAGACCCTGTTTCAAAATAAAGAATAAAAAATAGGGTTAGGGGTATACCGAAAAAAAAAAAAACCCACCTTAAAATAAATAGGCATTTCTCTTGCTTCATGCTGGTAAAAATGGGCAGATGGTAAAACAAGGGGGACTAACATGACTTGTCCATGAACACTGTAGCAGGTGAATCCCCGCCTTCTCCCCCTCCACGTGGGGGTCCCATCAAATCTCTGACTTTGGGCCACTAATTTGAAGACATTGGTGGGGGGAAAGTCCCGAGCTCCTCATCAAAGAAACATTTCCATCTGCTGAAGCTGTTATGAGTATGTGAATAAGTAGCCCCTCATTCCTGTGCAATGAGTCCATTTCTTTTGTTTTGTTAAACTCAAAGTCATACCAAGATTTTTGACTAGCACTTTTTAGTGGAATTTATTTTATTGTTTTTTTTTTTTTGCAGTACTGGGAGTTGAACTTAGGGGCATTCTACCTCCGAGCTATACCCCCAGCCCTATTTTTTATTCTTTATTTTGAAACCGAGTCTCACTAAGTTGCAGAGTGCCTCACTAGGTAGCTGAGGCTGGCCGCGAACCCGGATCCTCTGGTCTCAGCCTCCCGAATGCTGGGATTACAAGCGTGCGCCACCACGCCCGGCTTTTTAATGTATAACTTAAAATTTGGTTTGCTGATATACTTTTTATTTTAAAAAGTATTTTTTATTTGGTTCGCAAGGGTTCTACAGTTTTTGGACAGTTTAGATAGAGACAATACACTGCTTACTTTTAGTTGGATATACTTAAATTGAAAAAGACCCAATAATTAAAAGATTCAACCTGAGTCCTGAGAATAATCATGAGCCTTTTTCTATATGCAAGTCGCATGTTTTAGTTTTATGAACAGAAGGAACTTAGTTGACAACTGGCTTCTTTGAAAGTATTTTGAGAAAGGACTTTATTTTACTTTTGGTACTGGGAGTTGAACCCTCTGAGCTACATCTCCAGCCCTTTTAAGAAAAATGATTTTATTTTTTGCTTTTGGAGACTGAATCCAGGGGTATTCTACCTCTGAACTACATCCTCAGCCCTTTTTATTTATTTATTTTATGCTTTTATTGGTGCATTGTAATTATATACACACCACAGCCCTTGGCTTCCCTCTGTGTCCTCCTCCTCGGTTCCCCTTTCTCCCTCTCCACACGTGGTAGTGAGGTAGGTAGTGATACCTTCACGTGCACACATAATCTTATTTGAACTGCTCCGTTTCCCAGTCTTCCTCTTTCCCTTCCTCTCCTCCTTCCCCCAAACCCCTTCCACTCTTCTACTGTTTTCTCCCCTCATTTCATTGAAGTCCCTTTTTGTTACATTTAGACATAGAACGGCCACTTGAAGAGCTCATACGTTAGTGTTTGGAGCTCATGTAATTGAGTCCTCGGGTTGTAAACCCAGAAGTGGATAAGTCCATTTTAATGGATTTATCTGGGTGTGGCTGGAGACGGTGGCTGCCTGGATGGTGGCCTTGGGGATTACATGCGGCCCCTCCTGCTGTCTCTCTTGCTTCTGGCCCCCATGATGTGAGGAGCACAGCCCACGTGCTCTCTCGCTCCCGCTTCCTGCCACTATGCCCGAGATCCACAGTCCCAGGCTTCACATGGCCTGAACCTGAAACCGCAGGAAGACATGGATTATAGTTGTTTAGAATGTTGACTGGAACACTTTTGTGAGCCTCTTTATTTTAATTCTGAAAACAGGGTCTTGCTAAGTTGCTGCGACTGGCTTCGAAACTGTGATCCTCCTGTCTCAGCTTCTCAACCAGTGGAATTACACGTGTGAGCCGCCATACTCAACTGAAAGAAGGACTCCAGAAATAAACAAACACTCTTAGTTTTAATAGATTCCCCCAACCTATAACTGGTGAGGGTTAACAATACAATAAATCAGATAGATCAAGGCAATCACTTTGGGATCAACTTAGCCTTTGATCTCAGAGGTGCAGTAAGTATTTCAGTGCTTAACACTGGATGTTCAATAGATGCTTTAAGGAGGGTTTGCTATTGTTTTGTGAGATTTCAGTAAATAACTTTCTTTTTTTAATTGTAATAATTCCTGCATTGTAAGCATACATCTTTGTTAGGTATAAATTGATAACAACATATGTGCACATATTTCTCATTTGACCCCTTCCCCAATTAGTAAGTAACTTTCTGTACAAAGATTAGCATTTCCATATTTTAAGTGACAGAGCTTAGAGACTCAGTTGCTCTTTTTTTTCTGCATATGAAAACAGAAAGTCTTGCCTGTGTCCTCCTGTACCCTCGGTTTCACACGTGACCTTTCTAAGTGCCTGAATTTTTAAGACCCTGTTAACTGCAGAAGAATGTGAGCAGGCTTCCAAATGGCAGTACAGAGTACTTCTACTTCTAAGTACTTGCCAAGTTGGTTACTGTGATTCCAGGGCACTCTCAGACAGAATTTTTTAAAAATTTTTATTTTTTTTAATTGGTGCATTGTAATCATACATCTTTGTTAGGACAAACTGATAAAGGCATACATACACACATTTCTCATTTAACCCCTTCCCCAATTCCCACCCCACTCCCTCACCCTCCCTCCTTCTCAAGTTCAGTTTAGTGATTGACTTTATTATGTTTGTGAAAGTACATCATGTGCATTAGGGTGTCCCCCCTTTCCCCCTCACCTTCCGTTAAGTCAAATTCTTCGCTCACCTAAGGTTTCTCCTTCTTCATCTGGAGTTGCTCTTATGTCCCATTTTCTCCCTAGCTTCCACATATTAGGGAGAGCATACGATTTTTTATGTTTTGTGACTGACTAATCTCACTTAACATAATGTTTTCCAGTTCCATCCATTTCCCTGCAAATGACATGATTTTGTTCTTCTTTATGGCTGAGTAAAATTCCATTGTGTACATATCCCATAGTTTTGTAATCCATTCATCTGTTGATGGACATCTTGGCTGGTTCCATAGTTTGGCAATTGTAAATTGTGCAGCAATAAACATAGATAAACATGCATCGATCTGATAGTTTGGTTTCCATTCTTTTGGGTAGATATCCAGAAGTGGTGTTGCTGGATCATGTGGTAGGTTCATTCCCATTCATCTGAGGATCCTCCATATTGTTTTCCAAAGTGGTTGCCCTTTGCAATCCCATCAGCAATGTATTAGGGTTCCCACTTCTCCACACCCTCGCCAGCATTTGTTGTTTGTGTTCTTGATGATTGCCATTCTGATTGGGGTTAGGTGAACTCTCAAGGTAGTTTTTTGATTTGCATCTCTCTGATTGCCAATGATGTTGAACATCTCCTCATACATTTATTGGCCATTGTATTTCTTCTTTTGTGAGGTGTCTATTTAGATCCTTTGCCCATTTTTGATTGGGCTGTTTGTTTCCTTAGCTGTGAGTTTCTTGAGTTCTCTGTATATCTTAGATATTAGTCCTCTATCAGAAGAGTAGATGGCAAAAATTTTCTCCCACTCTGTGGGCTCTCTGTTGAGGTTCTTGATAGTTTCCTTTGCTGCATGGAAGTTCTTCAGTTTAATGCAATCCCATGTATTGATTTTCCTTTGAGTTGCTTGTGCTTTTGGGGTCTTGTTGAGAAAGATTTTACCTGTGCCTATGTGTTGAAGTGTTGAGCCAATCCCCTCTTCAAGTAGCTGCAAGGTCTCTGGACTGACTTCCAGGTCTTTGATCCACCTTGAGTTGACTCTTGTGCAGGGTGAGAAAGTGGGGTTTACTTCCATTTTCCTGCATATGGTTAACCAATTTTGCCAACACCATTTGTTGAAGAGGCTATCTTTTTTCCAGTGTACATTTTTGGCTCCTTTGTCAAAAATCAGTTGACTGTAAGCACATAGGTCTGTTTCTGAGTATTCTATTCTGCTCCATTGGTCTGTGTGTCTGTTTTTGTGCCAATACCATGCTGTTTTTATTATTGTGGCTGTGTAGTAGAGTTTGAAGTCAGGTATTGTGATACATCCTGCATGGTTCTTGTTGCTAAGAACTACTTTGGCTATTCTGGACTTTTTCTTGTTCCAAATGAATTTAAGGACTGATTTTTCTATGTCTGTGAGGAGTCACCTTGGTAATGTCATGAGTATTGCATTGAATCTGTAGATCACTTTTGGGAGGATGGCCATTTTGATAATATTTGTTCTGCCTATTAAAGAGCATGGAAGATCTTTCCATCTTCTAAGGTCTTCATCAATTTCTTTTTTCAACTTTTTATAGTTTTCCTTATAGAGCTCTTTTACCTCTTTGGTTAGGTTTATCCCTAAGTATTTTATTTTTTGGGGTGCTATTGTGAGTGGAATTGTTTTCTGGATGTCTTTTTTTAGTGGATTTATGGCTGGCATACAGGGAAACTTCTGATTTTTTAAGATTGATTTTGTATCCAGATACTTTGCTGAATTTGTTGATCATTTCTATAAGTTTTTTGGTTGACTTTGTTGGGTCTTCTAAGTATAGTATCAGGTCATCTGTAAAAAGGGATAAATTTAGTTCTTCTTTCCCTATTTTTACCCATTTGATTTCCTTCTCCTGTCTCAGACAGAATTTATCAAGATGCACTTGAAAGACATGCAGAACATGTTTTTAGATGCTTTCACTTTTATTTTAACTTCAAACCAAAAACACAGTGTTTTTGTTCTCCTATATTGAAATTATGAGCTCAGTTTATAAAATATGCTATAGATACATTTAAAGGAATATTGCATATGGCCCTAGGAATATTCTTATTTTTATTATAAGGATATCATATTTTTTTCTTGTCTGAGAGAGAATATGGAATAAAGTGTACCATAAAGGAAAGTGTGACTGACTGTTCCTTGGTTTGGGACAAAAAGCCTAGCTAGGCAGAGGAGGTGGGAGAAAAGAGAAATACCATGAACACAGAAGATAGGATTTTTATTATTATGATTAAAAAACTATTTTAAGCTGGGCTAGGTGGTGCATGCTTGTAATCCCAAGTCTTGCAAATATGAGATAGGAGGCTCACAGGTTTGAGGCCAGCTTCACCAATTTTCGAGATCCTCAGCAATTTATCGAGACCCTGTTCCAAAAATAAAAAAAATAAAAAGGGAAGGGGGTATAGTGTGAAGGGAGAATGCCCCTGGGTTCAATTCACACACACACACACACACACACACACACACACACACACACACACACACACACATTCTAGAACTGAGGAAACTGTAAGGCCTGTGCTAGGCAAGGTAGTCCTTGATTTTGACATCTGATTTTTTCCAACAGTGCCTTGTCCTTGCTTTTAGTGGCAGTGATTCTTGCTCAGCTCTACTTTCTCCCTTCTTCTCTTCTTTTACTTCCTCCTTATTCATCTTTATTCTTTTCTCAGGTTTCCTGGCTATTTTCCCGTCCCGCAGACCATTTTTGGAGGCCACACCAACACTAACTGTAGCCACAGCATAGGACCCCTTTCCTGCCTCCGTGCTGTTGTCACCTGCCAATCCTAGCTCCAGTTCTTTTCATGAGGGAATTTTTTTCATAAGCCTGAGCATTTCCTTTACCTTCTCTGGCCTGTGGAGATATTTCCCAGTTGTGTCCCTGTCAACTGGTCACCTCTGTAGGAACCCAAGACTCAGGACCCTATGCCTGTATAGCAGACAGAGGAAGGCACCCGCCACAGCTGTGGCTGTCTTCCTGGTTCCTTGGAGTCACCGTCCACTGCTGGTCCCATGCACAGAACCTCACCCCTACCCATACACTTAGTACTACCCTTGTTGTGGTTCCAAGGGAGCGTGCCCAGTGTTACCGGGGCCCCTAGGATATGTGGGATCTTACCACCTCTTTGCCTCTCCTGCTTTTAGCTTCTTGTCCCTGGAACTCAGATTCTACTCTATGAAGTCTTTCTGGAGACCTATGTCAAACCACAGATCTTTTCCCAAACAACATCTTGAGGCCCACAGTAATTTCTCTTACTAGAAAAGTTGCATTTCATTTTGGAGCCTTAATCAAAGGAATATAGACCTATGTCTGTAAGCATGTTTTAGCCATGAATCAAAGTGTTACACAGCTCTATCTTCCAAAGGCCTAAGAGGGATTGAAATGCCTTGTATCCCAAAACAGCCCTGGCCAAACACAGTGACCACAATTTCCTCAATATGTCATCAGTCCTACTTCTGGATTTCATTTTCTTTTAAAAAACTCAATTTGTCAAATTATTTACCAGTGTGATACATAAGCTGTAGGGAGTCCTTATAATTACTGCAATCTGTTGTGTACCTCATGTAGATGTTCTGTAAGGAGTGCCAGAGTCCAGCTTTCAGAAAAAGAATCTGTTTGTAATCACTTGTAAATGAGTCCCAGATGTCATACGAAGGACTTTGGCACATTATTTTAATTTTAACTTTGGAGGACAATGGGCAGAGGTTAAATGTGTCTGCTGGATAGTGTTAGCATTGACATCATAAAGGTTTCTGCTGAATTATTATCTCACTTGTTTCCTAATGGTCTCAAATGTTTCTCCTTCAGAGAAGGTAATTAAGTTGATATTAGCAGTTAATGCTTGCCTTATTTTGTTTGTGTGGTTAAAGCAAAATATAATAAATGGTGTGGCTTATAAACAGCACAGATTTATTTCCAACAATTCTGGAGAGTGGCGAGTTCAAGATCAAGGCACTGGCATATTTGGTGTTTGGTGCAGGCCTCGTTTCTGTTGAGTAGATAGTGCCTTCTAGCTGTGTCCTTACGTGGTGGAAGGGATGCAGGCACTCCTCTGGACGTATTTTATAGGGCACTAATCTCTGAGGGCTGCCTTCACGACTTAATTATTGACCCAAAGACCCCACCTCCTTATATGTCACTTGGAGGTTAGGGTTTCAGTACATGAATTGCGGGCGGGAGCAGGCATAAACATTCAGATCATTGCGGTGTTTATGGTTTTATTTTTACTCTTTTGATGCCTAAGTCTGGTGACAGTCCCCCCTGCCCCATCCCATAATTTGGAGTTCAGAGTGTTCAAAGGCTGGGAGTTCCTAGTTTCTCTTCTGTATTTGGACATGGGTCTCAACATTGCTGGGAGCTCCAGAACTTAGGCTTCCTGGAAGATAAAATTATCTTAATCAGCTTTATTCTGTAATTCTGGAACTGGGCAACTAACTCTTTAGTCCATAAAATACAGTAAGTGTTTCGATGATCTGATCAGAAGAAATTGGTTTATTAAACAAAGAAGGGTTGAAAAAAGGAGGAACAAAGGACAAAAACCAGGCTACTCATTTCAAATGTATCTTCCTACTTTGACAGGGAAACAGAGCAATAGAAAAGTAACAGATGGTTAACATCAGGTTACTTTTTTTTTGGTGTGAGGATTAAAGCAGAGGGAACTTCTTTATTATGCTGATTGAAACTAGCCTGTTTCAATTTGGAAATTTGGCTGGTATCTCTCATTTTCCCTGGTTTCTAGGAAGGCCAGATAAGCAGCTTAGATTTGGCTTGGGTGACGTAGAACTTTATCATAGATGACTCCGTTTTGATTTCCAGTCTGTTCTGTTGGGCCCAGTGGAGGAACTTAGTTCAAAACAATGGTCTTATGTAATTTTTGCTTAACAAGTTGTATAGCAGGTATGGGCCAGAAAGCCAGAGATGGTAGAGACAGAGGGATTGCTGTAGTTTGGTCTGTAATTGACCAGAAGCTTGGCCAGTTTCTACATGGAACAATACTATAGTCATGAAGGCCTTAGCTTGTAAAGCTGCCTTTCCTATTATTAACAAGCACAGGACTCGAAGAGGGACCATCTAAATCTAAAATCAAAAGGAAAAACGTACACGCTGAGACAAAATCCTAGGTTTTTCTGGCTATAAGATAGTTACATAAACCAGAACCCCAAGTCTACGGCAGGAATAGCAGGCTTCTGTGTTTGTGTGCTGTGCGTTTGTTGGGCAATGTAAGTTAGGAAAGTGTTGTAACAAGTTGGGGATACCAGGATGGCTCAGAGAGAATGGAAGTAAATCAACAGAAAAGTTTTCTTTCTTAACATCGCTCTATTACAGATTTCTTAGTGCTTCTCTTTTGTAATGAAACATATCCATTCTTCAAGGCAGTGGTTTAGGTACTTCCTTTCTCTCTTCTTAAAGCAAGTAAATGCTTTATTCAAGAGAAATATCATCTGGAACCCTAGGTTATGGAACTGAACACGTAGAGCACTTCTGTGGCCTCTTTTGACCACTCTTTCCCTCCACCTGTCTCTGCTTCCTGAATTCTTCCAAATCCAGGCCCCCTTTTAAAACCTTTTAGGCCTGAGGATGCTGTGTGCAGGTACTTTTCCAACTGAGGCCTTCAGAATTGTTTTTGTATGCTGGCTATTCAGACCTTCAAGAATTTCCACTTCAGCCCCAAAAGGTCAAGCACAGATGCAGAAACAAACGTCACGATGAAGCAACTGTCCCCGAAGCTTAATTGCTGGCTTTAATTCTGACTCATTGATTTGTGCTTAGAACTAAGTGATATCTGGCTTTGACTTGGCTTCTGTAGTCAGAGGCTCACCCACACTCTCTTGTCCGGAACACATGGCCAGGCTGGAAGTCATCTTCACGTTAGTTTTGCTGCTGCTCTGTTTTCTGTATTAAAAATATTGTCTTCCTGGTTTTGAACCACGTATAACCTTGATTCAGTAAAAAATCATAAAAAGTAGGCTGTTATTCTGGTATTTTCCTTGTAGTGAGTTTGTGTTGTAAATTTTTCCCAGTTATCAAATATTACAAGTTATATTTTCAATTATAATTCAACATGTTGAAGCATATTGCGCTTAATTATGTTGGTTAATTATTTGTCTGTCATCTGTAATGTCTGCCTGGTGGCCAAATGTCCAGCTTTAACTTCCTTGAGTCTCTGGTATTCCCCTGCAGCAAATAAAATTTCAGTGTGTTCTATGTTTTTTTGTTGTTGTTGTTTGTTTTTTGTTTTAATGTATCAGTGAATCTATTGCATTTAGATCATGCAATAGAGTAGTGTGCACTAATTTTTGGAGCTGTATTCTGAGAGTCCATGAAATATCTGTCTAAATTTTATATTCTGAATCTTTCTAATTCTCCCCCCCCCCATAAGCATTTAGTGGGATACAAGACATTGAAGAAATGAATGCTGGTGAGTGAATGCTTCTCTTGACTTCCAAGACGTCTGAGTCAGGTAGGAGAAAAACATGTATGTGAGGTTATACAGTGAAGAGAAGAATTCTTAAGATATTGTACAGTGTTGGGTGATGACATATTTAGATCCCTAAGATTTATCTTTCTCTTTCTTTTTGTAGTTTCCTATTGCTACTGTGACAAATCATTCTAAATGTAGTGGCTTAAAACAACTCAGATTTATTATTTTGCAGCACTTAGGGTCAGAAGTTCAAAATAAGTCCCACTGGGTTGACACCAAGATGCCAGCAGGGCTTCGGTCCTTCAGGAGGCTCTGCGAGAGAATCTGCACCCTATTTTCCCAGTTTCTGCAGGCCACCCACATTCTTTGGCTGGTGACTCCCTCCTCAAAGCCGGAAATCACATCAGTGTAACCCCTGCTTCCTCTCCTTCCTCCCTTGCCATATATAAAACCTTATGATTACGCTAGGTTCACCTAAAGGATCCAGGAGGATCCAGGATTACCCCCTATATCTGAAGGCCAGCTGATTAGAAACCTCGATGCCATCTGCACTTTTAATCTCCCCGGGCATCTAACGTCCCATATGCACGGATTCCTTGGGTTAGGTCAGAGCCAGTTTTGGGTGCCATCACTCTATGTACGTGAAAGTCACTCCCTTCAGTTCCTGCTTGATGTCTTCAGTGTCTACATCATTTAGAGAAGCATGCTAATTCTTTAACAACATCAACTTACCAGCCAGCACTCACATTTCCCAAGTTGTCCTGTAAATATGTATTCATAAAGGTTTTTTCCTCCCCTAGAATTTTTTTTTTCCTTTGAACAAACTGGGTCACTTCTGCCTGGAAGTAGCATCACTTCTATTAGAACTTAATTTATTTTTATTGTCAAAGAGCATTCCACTTTACTTATCCTCTCATTGGTTGATGGACATTGAGTTGTTCTCGCTTTTGGGCTATTATGAATAATACTGTTATGGAAATGTTTTCTTTCTTGATGCTGTTGGGGATCAAACCCAGGGCCTCACACATGCTAGGAAAACATTCTCTCACTGAGCTATATCCCTACGTCATGCTGTGAACATTTGAGTACAAGTTTTTGTGTAGAAATATTTTAATTTCCCCTGAGGATATACCAAGAGTGGAATTGCTGGATCAGGTGGTAACTATATTTAATTCTGGTGGGTACTAGGGATTGAACCTAGGGGTATTATACTTCTGAGCTACACCCCATCCCCTTTATTTATTTGTTTGTTTGTTTTTAAGTACTAGAGATTGAACCCAGGGGCATTCTGCCTCTGAGCTACATCCCCAGCTCTATTTTATTTTGAAGCAAGATCTTACTGTATTGCTGAGGGCCTTGCTAAATTACTGGGACTGGCCTTGAACCCTTGATCCTCCTGTCTCAGCCTCCCAAGTACTGGGCTTACAGGTTTGTAACACCAAGTCTGGCATGGTGGTAAGTTTTTTGATAACTAAATTGATCTCAGATTTTCTATTTCTTTTAAGTCCATTTCAGTAGTTTGCACCTTTCTTAATATGTCTCCATTTCATCTAACTAATTTAACTTGTTGGTACAACATTGTTCATAGTATTTCCTTAGGATTACTTTTATTTCTGTAATGTTGGTAGTAATGTTCCTTCTTTTCTTTATACTATTAGGAATTTGAGTTTTACCCCCTTGTTCAGTCTAGCTAAAGGTTAGTTAATTTTGTTCATCCTTTTAAATAACCAACGGTTGATTTTGTTGCCTTTCTTTATTGTTTTTTCTCTTCTCTATTTTGTTAATTTCGACACTAACGCTTACTATTTCCTTTCTTCTACTTGCTTTGTGCTTGGTTTGTTCTGCTTTTTCTAGTGTCTTCACATGGAAGGTTAGACTGTTGATTTAAGATCTTCTTTCTCAGTGCAGGCATCTGTAGCTGTAAATTTCCTCTAAATTTGGCTTTAACTGCATTCCATTCCAAGCTTTGGTCTCTGAGTCTTCATCATCTTTTTTTTTCGAGAAATGATCATAGCACATAGGCTGTTTGAGCTTTGTCTCTCTCGCTGCCCTTCCCCACTTGTACTTGGACTTTTCTTTTCTTTGCTCCACATATCCTTGTCCTGCTCGACTTAGATTCTACTCTCATTAATTTTTCCTTAGTGAGGGTGCTATGGGCTGGATTATATCCTCTTCAATTTCATATGTTAAACCCTAGCTGACATGTGAACATATTGGAGACAGGTCGTAAAAGATACGATTAAGATGAAATGAAATTGTGAGGTTGAGTCCTGTGTAAGACCCAACAGGACACACACACACACACACACACACGCACACACACACACACACTCATGCACACACACATCTATCTACTATCTATCTACCATCTATCTATCTATCTATCTATCTATCTATCTATCTATCATCATCATCATCATCGTCATCATCATCTATTACATATGAGATATTGGCTTCTAGCCCAGTATGGTGGTGCATTCCTCTAATCTTAGTACTTAGGAGGCTGAGACAGGAAGATCCCAGGTTCTAGGCCAGCCTCAGCAACTTAGCAGGGCCCTCAGCAACTTAGTGAGACCCTGTTCCATGTTTTAAAATAAATAGGGTTGGAGGTGTACCCCAGTACCAAAAACAAAACAAAAAGCAAAACAATCTCCCCTCCCCCAGATATTGTATAGAAATATTTTAATTTCCCCTGAGGATATACCAAGAGTGGAATTTCTGGATCAGGTGGTAACTATATTTAATTTTTGGGGGGGTACTAGGGATTGAACCCAGGAGTATTCTCATGTGATTATGGAGGCTAACAAATCCCACTATTTTTATTTATTTATTTATTTATTTATTTATTTATTTATTTATTTATTTATTGGTGCATTGTAATCATACATCTTTGTTAGATACAAGCTGATAAAGGCATACATGCACACATTTCTCATTTAACCCTTCCCCAATTTCCACCCCACTCCCTCGCCCTCCCTCCTTCTCAAGTTCAGTTTAGTGATTGACCTTGATATATTTGTGAAAGTACATCATGTGCATTAGGGTGTCTCCCCCCCATCCATCCATCACCATCAGTGAAGTCAACTTCTTTGCTTATCTAGGGTTTCTCCTTTTTCATCTGGAGTCCCTCTTATGCCCCATCTTCTCCCTAGCATCCGCATATTAGGGAGAACATATGCTTTTTTCAAGTCCCACTATTTGAAGGCAAGCTGAAGACCAAGTAGAGCTGGTGGTAGAGTCTAAAGGCCTGAGAGCCAGAGAGCTGCTGGTATAGATTTCAGTCCAGACCTTCCGCTGAAGTTCTGAGGACCAGGAGCACCAAGGGCAGAAGGTCCATTACCCACTAAAGGAGCCACATTGGAGTGGGGATCTTCTTCACTCAGTCTGCCATGTCAAATGTCAATCTCTTCCAGAAACAACTTCACTGCCATACCCAGAAGTGTTTTATGAGCCATGTGGGAATTCTATGGCCCAGCAAAGTTGACATATAACATTAAACACCCATAATCCTTGGTAGAAGTGCCTTCCTTATAAGAACAGGCACTGGAGCTCTTCCTCTGTGCCCTATACGCATGTAGCATGGAGGCCACGGTGAGCCTGGTAAGCAGAGGGACCTCACCAAAGAGTGGATTTTCTGGAATATTGATCTTGGAACTTCCCAGTTTTCAGAACCATGAGAAATAAAATTCTGTTGTGTAAGCCACCAAGTCTGTAGTATTTTGTTCCAGCAATCTGAGCAGACTAAGGCAGAGGAGTTTGCCCTGGACGTGAGCTCAGGACCACGCTGTGAGAATTCCCATAACCATGGCCATTTCAGCACCTGCGGGCCTTCCCCTAGTGCCCTTGCTCTTGCCTGCAGGTGTGTCTTGGTGCTGTGCCTAGGCGGGTCGCTTGGTGATTTGGGGAGCGCCTATTTTCAGGGCACACAGATGGCCCACTTCCTTCCCCCTTCCTATTTCCTCCACAAGAACGCAGATACCAGGTTAATGTTCGTGGTTCATCCTCACTTCTCAGATTTGGGGTTCTAAACTAGTTTCATTGTGGATATTTTTTATTCTTTTGGCTTTATTTTACCTTAGAATTATTACTGTGAGTGAATAAGTGGCTTCATTGAACTCCTTAGACCACACCCAGAAACCATTATGTCCTTTTCAATCTTGTTCTGAATTGCAGAAGACTGCTTCTGAAGCAGAGTGGCAGTACCAGACTACCTTGAGTTTTTCTCAGAGCGGGAGGTCTCAGAATCTGCTTAAACTTGATGAGCTGGTTTACCTGAATTTCATTGTGTTTGAAATATGTCTTTGAGTCAGGTCTAGTTAGCCTCCTAAGGGAGAAATGGGAATTTTAGATTATTACATCTCTTTGTTAAAAACATTTCTCCAACTTAGAAAGATAAATGTGTATACACAATGAAATTCTTAACCCTTTAAAACCACTTTGTTTAAAAATAACTAGGTGTGATCCTCTATTGGAACTAAAATTTACAAAGTTCTTAACTATAAAGTTATCTGATTATCTAATGTCAAGATAAGCCTAGTTATTAGCTAATCACATATAAAGAAAGCAATCATAGCTAAATCATGGTCGTTTTCATCATAAGTTTAGAGACATGAACTTTATACTGGGTTCCCTAAATCAGTTGTTTTATATATGCATGGGATTAAATGAGTGAAAACTTCTTTCCTGAAATGCTGATGTATAAATCTGGGGCATATCCTACTTTAAGAAATTGTTCTATAATAAAATATAAGGCTTGAAGCTATTTAAAAAAAAACAATGCCCTAATATCATTGAAAGTTTCACTTTTTCAGAGACAGAATAATTGATGAAATTAAAAATCAGAATCATGACTTGAATTCCTAGTTCCTTTGGTCCAATTATCAACTGTGATAAATGTATTTTGATTTTTCTGTGTATTTCCTCATTAACAAGCAAAAGCTTTTGATCTTTGTTCCCTGTGGAACATGAGGAAGCAAAGATTAAAAAATAGGAAAGAATGAAATAAAAGAGAAAATGAAAATGGAAACTATTTTATATATCTTAAAAGCTTGAATGTATGCATCTCAAAAAATGAGATTTCTTTAGTGATTAAAAAAATGGCAACTCAGTGGTCTCCAAATAGACTGTTTCATTCCATTTAGCATGTTTTATATAGACTTTGTCTCTCTTAGTAACATAAGTTTCTAACTTGGTCCTCAAGTTTCTTAGTGGTAAGTCTCCATGGACCTTCTAACTGATGGGGTATAGAATAAAAAGAAGCCAGGAAAGAGTGGTTCAGGATCTGGGCAGTACTGCTGGCCTCCAGCAGCTAGGGGGAGCACTGCCATGGAAGGAGGGAGCTGGGAGACCCAGCACGTGGTTTCCCCTGGAGGAAGCCCTGACCCTTCTCTGTAAGCTCACCCTCAGCCTGGGCCTCTGCAAGTGGAATTTCCTCTCGTGTTTTCTACTTAGCATTCTATCATCCCTACATCAAGTAGACACCTGATGAGCAAAAAATGAGAATAAAACTCAAATGCTGTCTCTTCTGTGAAGTCCACTTTGATTTCCGGTCAGAACTGGTCTCTGATCCTTCTCTTCTCTGACCACCTACAGGGTCCTGACATGACAGCTCCTGTCCAGGGTTCATCCTGAGTTCTTTACCAGAGAATCAGCTTGTGGTAGATTGCACATTCCACTGGTGGCCACACCTATGTATTTATGTCATCATACAAGTTCTTCTAGGAGGATGGCCGACACTCCTTCCCCCAGCACATGAGGGTGATGGTGGTGTGTTCCTTCTTGATTCAGGGCAGAGTCTTGTGTTTCTCCTGGCAGCCCCAATGGAGTATGGTGGCAGGGATCTCATGTGACTTCTGAAGCCAGCAGGCCAGGTCACGGAAAGAACAGACTCTCGTTGTTGTTCTTTCCCTGTCATGGTGCCTGACCACTACACTGCAGGGAAGCCCAGGCCTCTGCTGTACTAGTGGCTAACAGTGTCAGCCACCAGATGTGTGTGAAGAACTAGATGATTCCAGTCCCTGCCTTCCAGATGCCAAACCGAGACCTCGGTCACGGGTGGGAGGAGATCATGCATCCCACCAGACCCCGTCTGATTTCCTGACCCCTGACCCACAGATATCATGAAAGATGATGGATCATTATTTTATTTCTAAGTTTCAAGATAATTCCTTGTACAGCAATAAATAGTTAATACAAAGGCTTATGCAGTTCCATATGTAAATTTGTGTGTGTGTGTGTGTGTGTGTGTGTGTGTGTGTGTGTGTGTGTGTGATACTGGGTATTGAACCCAGGGGCATTCTACCTCTGAACTACACCTCCAGCCCTATTTTATTTTGAAACAAGGTCTCACTAAGTTGCTGAGGCTGGCCATGAACCTGTAAGCCTCCTGTCTTAGCCTTCCAAGTACTGGGATTACAAATGTGTGCCACCACACCCAGCCATGTGTAAATAGTTTATCTTTTGTTCCTCTTCCCCATAACTTGTAACACCTTTGTGACAATTAGCATGGTTTGCACATGAAATATAATCATATTTCTTTAAATGGTTCTAAGGATTAAATAAGATCCCAATCAGGAAAGGGTCTGGCAGAATGCTCCATAATACAAAGTACTCAGTAAATGTTAGCTGAACATGAATTTGCTCTTATGTTTAAAAAATGAATTTGCTCCCCTTATGTATCGTGCATGCATGACACAAAAAGAAACAGCCTGGTCTCCTCAGGTCATTAAAGGCCTGCCCCTTCAGTTAGTAAATCAGTCACTGTAACTAATTGCCATCACACAAACAAAACTGTAACTTAATTGATTAAATTTTCCACTTCTCATCTGGCAGCTCTACATCATATCTGTATTCCTATTCTGTCCTCTTTTTTATTCCATTTCTTCTCCTTTTAAATTCTCAGATGAGTTTTAAAAATATCCATTGCATTGGTGTATGTGATTCAAGTTTGGGGAAGGTCTGATTGGAATTTCTTAAATGGCTGGACAAAGTTGCACCCCAACTCTGTGTTTGCACCCTGGTCCAGGAAGTGTCTCAATGAGAGCAGAGCTGGATGGAGACTTGTAGGCCTCTGGGCAGGTGAATAATTTATTTTTCTTTCACATGAAGAGTTGCGAAATATTTGTGAAATATTTATTAAGAAGCAAGGCCATCCACAATCCAGCTCTCTAAGAGGGAGATCTGGCTGATGGCTGCCTCTGCATCCTCGCCAGTGACACTCAGCGTGAGGACACCAGGCTCCTTGAGTAGAGGACGCTCCTATGTCCTAGAAGGGGTATACAGAACAGTCTGTGCCCATGCTTTTTTTTTGTGTGTGTGTGGTACTGGGGATTGAACTCAGGGGCATCCTACCTCTGAGCTATACCCCCAGCCCTATTTTTTTTTTTTATTCTTTATTTTGAAACAGGGTCTCACTAAGTTGCAGAGTGCTTTACTAAGTAGCTGAGGCTGGCCGCGAACCCGGATCCTCTGGTCTCAGCCTCCCAAATGCTGGGATTACAAGCGTGCGCCACCACACCTGGCTTGTGCCCATGCTTTTTTTGTGTGTGTGTATAAATGTATCATTTTTAAGGATATTTGCAAGTCCCTTTGTGTGCAGGATCGCTGTAAGGCTTGCAGCTCTGGTGTCACTTGTTTTCTCTGAGTCCCTCTCACTTGTCTTTCCAATGAGGCTGTTGATAAAGTCACTGTTAAAGTTCTTGCCTGCCGTATTATATATTTTGCTGGCATATAGAGCAGTATGATAAATCAGGATACAAAAACGGAGAAAACACACAAATTACAAGAGAAATTCAAAAGAACTAACCTACATATCCTTTTAGTTTTAAAATGGAATTCTGACATAAAATTTCCATCTAATTTAGAGCCAATACTTAGAGGATTTTTGTAATATCTTGGTGAGCCAAACCAGTTGTTAATGTATAACAAACTATAGGAAAAATGGAAGCCAAATGAATCATTGCCATTTTGATCAAATTACTGCATAATTTTTAGAAATAATAACATAAGAATCTGGACATGACTGCTGCGAATGCCTTTCTAGTTTGTTTTGTATACAGTTCTTCGAAGCTTGTCATCTGAAGCTGTGTAGAAGTCAGCATTCTCACTGCTTTAATCTAAAAGACTTGATAATGTAACTTAGAGGGAGGAAGATTTATTAGCTCACGGTTTTGGGGTTCAGTCCATCGGAAGCCTGGGACCTCAGATCTCAGGGCATGGTGGTGGGAAGTGGAGAAAAGGGGGCACAAGGCTGCACTCTCACATCACGGAGTCCAGAAGGGAGAAGAGAGAGTGAGGGGAGGAGGGATCAGATGTAATCTCCGAGGTTGCATCCTCAGGGACCCGTCTACAGCCACGCCCTCCAGCCTAGGCCACCACCCACATAAATCCATTAAGATGCATTTACCCACGGCTGGCATTACAGCCCTCACAATCCAATTATGCCAACTCCAAACACCAGTTTATGAACTCTTTGGGGGGCCATTCTATATCTAACTATAACATGCTATTAATATGTAATGGGGAATTTCCTCCAGAAAACGATATTTATAATTATGAATGCCCAATGATGGCATGGAAGTTTGCTTGTTGGTTGAAAATTATATTTATTGGGAAACAAATAACAAAATAAAGGATAACAGAATCACCACTGCAGTGGTGAAACATCTGAGATGCCCTCAGTTATTTTATAGGTTGATTGGTACTGGGGATTGAATGTAGGGGCGTTCTACCTCTGCGGTACTACACCTCCAGCCCTTTTCATTTTGAAACAGGTTCTAAGTTGTTGAGGGTCTCACTAAGTTGCTGAGACTGGCCTCTGACCTGTGATCCTCCTGTCTCAGTCTCCCAAGTACTGGGATTACAGGCATGCAACACTGAGCCCAGCTGATGCTTCCAGTTAAACTTTTGAATCAGAGAGTTGGAAGTCGGATGATGAAGATATGAGTTACAATAACATGAACACTGTTCATGTTAGTTTGGTTTTGCAAATATTCCAGGCTATGTGAAGTGCAAGAATGAATCTGGAATTTCAAGTCTGGATAGAAATACCAAATACCTAGAAATGGTGAGCTCTTACTAGAGTGCCTATTTATGCAAAGCTACTAGTTATTTCCACTGGATTGCTCCTAGGATTTGAAATTTATTAGATTTTTATGACAAGAGTTTCTGACTACAAAAAAAGTTATTTCTCTTGTTCTGAAAATAGTCCTATTGATTTAATTTATCCTCTTTCCTCTCCCCTCTTGTTTAAGGCCTCTTGTCTGAAAGTATATTAGATTTGTGAACCTCTTTCAAAATATCACTTTTTCAGGGAACTTCAAAGTACTCTAATTTTGTGTGATTTTACACACGACAATTGAAATTAAGAATTCTAATAGAAGAGTTTCAAAACTTTAAGCAAAAGATTGTGGTTCTGGGTCATAGCTATAATTTGGTAGCAATAGTGCTAAAAAAAATAAGACATGGCCCATGAATTTATTTACACAGTATTTTAAAAATTCCTATTTGAGGGACTGGGATGTAGCTCAGTAGTTTTTATAGTTTGGAAAATTCTCTGATATTACTTCTTTGAAAAGATTGTTTATTCCATTAGTTTCAACTTCTAATCCCTCTTCTATTTCTATGCCTATTATTCTTAGGTTAGCTCTTTTAAAATTGGCCCAGATCTCATCAATGTCCAATTCATACTGTTGAATTTTTTTTCTAAATTATGTACCATGGATTCATTTTTGGAATGGTCATCTACAAAGGGTGATACTCTGTTTTCCAAGCCCTGGGTTCAATCCTCAGCACCAAAAAAAAAAAAAAAAAAAAAAAAAAAAGAAAAGACCTAAGACCTACTTGAGCCCAGACTTTGCTTAAATATTTAACTATGACATATGAATTCATATTTATGCTTTTGTTTTCTTTTATATCCTTAATAATATATGAATTTAGAAGATTGGTATTCATTTCTATTCTTTTCTGTACGCCTCCCTGTCCCAAGCTTAGAATTTAGATGTTAGACATATCTACCCTTCCGTATCTTTTCCCTGTCCCTATAGACTATCAGAATATAATTTATTCTTATGGGTGAGATGACAAAGCCCAAAATAATCATGTAGCCGAGTAATAAATAAGATTTCCTTGGAGCACACAATTACAAAGTTAAACACTAAATCTCTAACAAAGTTAATTTCTTACCGTGTTATTTTTATCTTACTTGGAGCTCACTGAGCTTTTTGGATATGTAGACACTTTTCATCAAGTTTGGGCAGTTTAAGACTAGCATTTCCTTAAATATTCCTTTTGACTATCTCTGCTCTCCGATCTTGCTTATGCTGGTATGCTAAGGGTATCCCACAGCTCTGTGAGGCTCTGTTCGTTTTTCTTTTTCCTTTCTGTTTGTCAGACTGGTTCATCTCAATCGATTTACCTTCAAACTCACTGGCTATTTCTTTTACATGCTTGAATCTCTATTGAGCCTCTCGAATCAAATATTCTTTATGATTCAACCCCAGAATTTCTAATTGGTTATTTTTTAAAAAAATTTAATCTCTTTATCGGTATTTTCCATTTGGTGAGAAATCATTCTTATACTTTCCTTTAGTTTTTAGGCATGGTTTCCTATAGTTTTTTGAGTATATTTAAAATAGTGTTCTATTTGGATACAGAAAGTCTCCCAAGCTCATTTGGTGAAAACATGGTCCCCAAAACAATGAGATTCTGAAGAGGGGCTGCAGGTGGTGAGGGTCCTGAGGGCTCTGACCTCCTCATTGGGTGAATTTGCTGGGTGGATTAACCAATTGGTAGATGAACGGACCAATGGGAGGTAGAATCTAGTTGGAGGAAGTGGGTCTCTGGAAGCGTGCTCAGGAAAGGTTTATCTTCTCCCTGGCCCTTCTCTCTTCCTCTGCTTCCTGGCTGCCATAGTTGAACAGCTTTTCTGTACCACACCCGCCACCGTGAAGTTTCTGCAAGGGAGTCTTTTTCTTCTTTAAGTTGCTCTTGTTGAGTGTTTTGGTCACAGTGATGAAAAACTAACACAAATAGTTAATTTAAAATCTTTATCGATTCGGTTCAACATCTGAGCTTCTCTTGATAGTTTTTCTTGGTTGCTTTTCCCTTGTGTATGGGGCAATACCTTCACTTTTCTTTGCATGTCTTGTCTTATAATTTTGTTGTTGTTGAAAACTATTAAAGTAATTTAAAAGTTACTTTAAATGTAAACTAATATGATGTGGTAACTCTAGAACTTAGAGGTTCCCTCTTCAAGACTTGCCGTTACTGTGTGTTCTGTTACTTTTCTAAACTGATTTTGTAAAATCTATTATATTTGTCATATTTGGTCACCCAAGTGTTAGCTTAGTAGTCAGTTAATGATTAAACAGAGATTTTCTTAAATTACTCAAGCCATTAATTCTAGTTTGTGCTAAGGGGCTGTGTCTCACCGTTACCTCCTAGCCAGGCCATTGACAATTCTTCATCATTTCCTGCTGGTACAGAGCCTCACGGCCACCCAGGTCTGAGTGCTGAGGGCCTGGTCCGGTCTCTCCTGGGCACAGGTCCAACTCTGGACATGCTCACTGCCTTTGAGAGTCACAGGAACATGTCAGAGCTTATCCAAGACATCTTTTCCTTAGACTTTGGTTAGCATATTGTTTGTTTTAAGTGTTATCTATACCTCAGGCAGCTGCATACAAATACTGTGAGAAAAAGACTTTTTAAAATTTAATGAAGCCAGGCGTGGTGACACACGCTTGTAATCCCAGTACTTGGGAGGCTGAGACCAGAAGATCCGGGTTTGTGGCTAGTCTCAGCTACTTAGTGAGGCCCTCCACAACTTAGTGAGACCCTGTTTCCACATAAAGAATAAAAAATAGAACTGGGGGTATGACTCAGAGATAGAATGCCCCTGGCTTCAATCCCCAGTACCACACACACACACACACACACACAAAATTTTAATTAATTTTTTTTTTGTGTGTGTGTGGTGCTGGGGATCAAACCCAAGGCTCTACCATTTGTCCTTGCCCCCAGGCTAGCCATGAATCAGGTCAAGTAAAGAAAGCCTAGGAAAGGTCTTCCAGGGAGCCACTAGTGTGTCAAATAATGACAGCTCTCTGAGAATGGAGCTGGGAAGGAGATCTCCCTCTTTTCTGCTCCCTCTGGTGGCTGTCAGGCCATTAGTTTTACTGTGATGGCGAGCTATTAGTTTTTAAGGTTACTGTGGGACTGGAGAGGGAGTTTGGGAATAGAGCGAGTTGAGCCATCATCACGCTAGCTTCTCTTGTCAAGATGCAGCCTTTTCTTGAATGAGCACTGCCTGGGTGTTGTAAGTCTTTGATTCATTTCCAGTGTTCTAACAATGTTTGCTAAGTTTCTTGTTTTTGGAGATCCTTACTCTGTCCTTTTTGCTGATGTCATTCTGTCAGCGTTACTAACTTTTTTCTGTTTGTGTAGTCTCTATCATTGTTATTGGTGTTAAGAAACTAGGAAGATTGATAGTAAAGTAAACTATAGTTCATGAAATTATTTATTGATTAACAATGAATAAAAGAGCCAGGCGTGGTGGCGCATGCTTGTAATCCCAGTACTTGGGAGGCTTAAACCAGAGGATCAGGGTTCACGGCCAGCCTCAGCTACTTAGTGAGACCCTGTTTCAAAGTAAAGAATAAAAAATAGGGCTGGGGGCAGAACCTGGAAGTAGAATGCCCCTGGGTTCAATCCCCAGTACTGCAAAAAAAGAAAAACAAAACAATGAATAAAAGAAAAATTTAGAAAACAGGGACATTCTTTTCAAAGTTAATAATTTAGCTGGGCATGGTGGTGCATGCCTGTAATTCTAGTATTTGGGAGACTGAGATAGGAGGATTGGAGGTTCGAAACTAGCTACTTAGTGAGACCCTGTTTTAAAATAAAAATAAAATAGGCCTGGATCTGTAGCTCAGAGGTAGGATGACCCTGAATTAATTCCCCAGTACCCCATATATGCCTACCTCTTCTTTTTACTTTGACTGTCAAGTAAAACTTCCATGCATTTATCCACAGCCTCATAGGTTAAAAAGTAAGTATTGAGCCAGTATTATAACAAAATAACTTTGAAAATGTAGGATTGTGTGTTCAGGCACAAATCTGTCAACACTTAATAAAGGACATTCTTTTTTATAGGTATTATAATGTAGTAATTTGTATTTTCTGTCTTTATATTTGTCCAGTTTAAAATATACAACTGAAAACAAAAAGCCACTCTGTTTATCTTTAATACAACATGTAAGAACTTGTACCAATGATACTTCATTCAAACAGGTGCCATTCAATAATAAATGAGCTGTAGTTGGATGATGAATTCATAAAAAGAACATAAAGCTATGTTTGCCTTGATTTAAAATTGAGAATAAAAGAATTGTTTGTAGTCAGTGACCCAGTGTCTTTTATTATCACAGTTAGAATATACCTTAATGCCTCTATTTTCATTCATATGAGGTGGGATAATAGAAGAATAAAGCTTTGAAAACCTCAACTTTGACTGAAACATTCATAATAAAGATATGCAAATTATTTTAACTCTTTCAATAGCAAAACAATATCAATATTAACAACATGTTTAATTTTAATAATACTTTCTATTTTTGTGGTACTGGGAATTGGACGCAGGAGCATTCTACACGTCCCCCAGCTTTATTTTATTTTTTATTCCAAAACAGGGTTTCACTGAGTTCCTGAGGGCCTCACTAAATTGCTGAGTCTGGCCTCAAACCTGCAATCTTCCTATCTCAGCTTCCCAAGTACTGTGATTACAGGCATGTGCCAACATACTTGGCTTTAATAATACTTTTAAAAGTGTTTTTGTGCATGCGCACACGTGTGTGTATGTGTGTGTGTGTGTGTGTGTGTGTGTGTGTGTGTGTGTGTGGAGTGCTACAACAATCCTATAATATTTATAGAAAGGCAGAATCGACACATTTTATTAGTGTCCACTTTGTTCTCTAACTTAGTATGTTGATACATTTACATTCAACTTACTAATATGGGATGATGGTTTTTTTACGTTCATATCTTCTACCTCCCAGGGTGATGGTATTTGAGGGTTGGGCCTTAGGGAGATAATTGGGTTTGGATATTTACAAGGGCAAGATCTCCATGATGGGATTAATGCTCTTTAAGAAGAGACAAAGAGTCCAGGGGTTTCTTTCTTTCTACCACAGGGAGAACACAGTAGGTAGGCAGTCTTCTACAAGACGAGAGGCCTCGCTAGAAACTCAACCCTGCTGGACCCCGATCTTGGACTTTTCAGCCTCTGGAACTATAAGATAATAAATTTCTGGCTTTTAAGCCACTAGAAGATGATATTTTGCTTTGGCAGCCTGAGCTAAAACACCTGCCTACCTCTTCTTTTTACTTTGACTGTCAAGTAAAACTTCCATGCATTTATCCACAGCCTCATAGGTTAAAAAGTAAGTATTGAGCCAGGTATGGTTATGCATGCCTGTAATCCCAGTACTTGGGAGTCTGAGACAGGAGGATCACAGGTTGGAAGCCAGCCTCAGTAATTTAGTGAGGCCCTCAGCAACTTAGTGAGGCCCTGTTCCAAACAAACAAGCAAACAAACATAAATAAATAAATAAATATATAAAAATAAAATTGGGCTGGGGGATAGCTCAGAGGTAAAATGCCTCTGGGTTCAATCCCCAGTAACCACCCACCCCAGCACACATACAAAAGTAGATGTTGATCTCTCAGTAATATGAAGACTTGCTGAGTAATAACCACTCTTTAGAAGCAGTGTGGGGTACTAAGAGAGCCTAGGATATTTAATCAGAAGAAGTGGGTTTTACCTCGGGGCAGCCTTCCTAAGGACATGGTCCTGGCAGAATCATGAGCTGTGTTCTCAGTCTGTACAGCTCTTCAATGGGAGAATAATGTCTTCTCCCCAGGATATTTCTGAGATTCAGGCTATTTGCATTGTAAATGGCCAGTACTAGGCACATGATTCTGTTTATTATATCTTTTAAAAAACAGAAGCTTACATAAAGACTATGAGTTACTTTATAAATAGGCAAATAAGATGCATAAAGGTAAATTTATTTTCTTCTCAGGGTTACATAGCAAAAGAAAATTCCTAAAACTGACTCTGGCTTCAGTCTCTTACATTCCTTGTTTGGGTGTACTGCTCATTCAGGTCGTGCATTTTTCTTTCGCTGAGTTATTCAATTTTCAGAAATTGGATTCGTACATGGAAATGAATTAAAGCATAAAATATGTTGTTTCTTCATAATTGACTGGAACGTGGCAACTGAAAGCACAGAAAAACAAACGAGTTGAGGAAGAGATAAGAAGAGTGAGGAAATGAAGAGTGAGCCGAGAGCAAGGCCGTCTTGATTTCTTGTGGCTCTTTCAACATGTATTGTTTTAACATATCAAGTTTGTGGATAGAAAAAACAGCCAGCGATGATTTTCGCAAGAAGCAACAGAGAGAAGAATGTGGCATTCAGTTTCAGTTAAGGAATCAAGACATACTCACATTCAATCCAATCGAGAAATCTCTAACGGCCCAGTGTGATTTGGGTATTGTCATGTTCTTGATTTTTTTTCTCCTTGTGACAAACATTAGTGATGAATGACATTCCTTATGTGTTCCCCACCCTTTCCCACATTCTCTTAAATGTGTGCCTGAAATCCATCTCCACCTCAACGCTCCCTTACCTTTAGTTATCAACTGCTGTGGACGTGATGGTCTCAATTTAGTATGAGATGTTTATCTTTGCCACAAAAAATCAGACATAATTAAAGGAAATCCATTTTTTTTTTTTTTTTTTTTTTTTTTTTTTTACTAATTTAGCCTTCTTATTATGGTATTGGAAACCTTGACCTTTTCCTCTCCACTTGGGTATCCTAGAAAGCACTCTGATTATTGTATCCTATTGCTTATGTGAGCATGGCAATATCAATAAGAAATAAATATAGTGGCTGGCAATACCTGGTCTTGAGACAAACAGAACCTAGAGGACACTTTATATAGTGTTATCGTTAGAAAGATGCTTTGGAGACATTGAAACTATATCTTAAATTATAAATTGATTAGTAAAATAACTGAAAGATCATTATAAATTTTATAATGGTGTAGATAGGTAGATGTAAAAGTTCTATGAATCATAATTATAACTATTAATAATAATAAGCTCGGGAACTGGGAAGAATAAGACGTGGCAATTGTCAGACTGTGTGTAGAGTTTTCTGTCTACTGTTATATTTTCTCCCCCACAATGAAAAAGATTATTAGGCAAGTGTGATTTGGCTTAAAATGTATAATGGATTAGAGATTATTCTGTGCTGGCTAGAGAAATATTTGGACTTGCACCATTTCCCAAGTATACAGAAAGGATTTCTTCCCGAGGGGTAAAAGACCCCTAGTTACCACCTCAAGAATAGGGAACCACCAAAATTTCCCATGTATTTTCAGCCATATCTATGCTGAGGAAGAACCAGCCATAAGACTCATTTGAAGACCGCTAGTAAGAGATTAGGGGAAGGAAAATTTCTTTTTTTCCCCTTTCCTTTCTCTCTTTCCTTTCCTTTTTTTTTTTGTCCCATAGTTCAGACACCTTAATCAGTAGCTTTATTTTTTCTTTTCTGTACTTGGAACAATAGTCTCTCTTTATCTGTAGGGAATGAATTCTAAGACTCCTACTAAATGCATGAAACCCTATATATACTATATTTTTCTTATACATAGATCCTTATAATAAAGTTTAGTTTATAAATTAAGCACAGTAAGAGATTAGCAACAAATCATAGCAAAATAGAACAATTATTGCAGTATACTATAGTAAAAGTTATGTGAATGTGATCTCTCTCAAAATATCCTGTTGTACTGTACGTGCCTTCTTCTTGTGTGATATGGAGATGACAATCATGATGCCAGTGACGAGATGGAGGGAGGCCAGTGCTCAGGCACTGTGACATAGGACCAGCCCACCACTGACCTCTGACAAGACGTCAGAAGGGGAATCATCACGCTGTCACTGCGCAGGTTGGCTGTTGGGTAACTGCAAGCTGGGAAAGCAAAACCACAGATAAGGGATGACTACCGTATTCAAGTAAAGATATAGTGATTCAGCTGTGAGGCTGAGTAATAGAGAATTGAAAGAGGTTGTCAGATTTCTCAGTCAACTCAAGAGTCAAGTTAGTTATACTTTTTTTTTTTTTTAAGGAGGTACATCATATCATGTAGTGAATGTGGTCATGTTTCATTTCCACTTACCAAATGATTCATTCTTCTTAGTATCACTCTTCAAAAAGGCTCTAAATCAGGGTCAAGTTCTACTATCCTTGTATATTGGAGATTTTGCAACACAGCAAAGTTGGATGTAATGCCTAAATTCAAAGTGATGACTGAGAATAAATAGATATAAAGAAATCACCCATTGAGCACGGAACACAGAGATTTGCCTAAAGCCTTTGTTCTTACTACATACAATAATGGTTTTTAAAAATATTATAGGATTAAAAAAAACAGCCCACTTAGTCTAGAAGAAAAAAATGACGAAGTATAAAAGTCCAATTTTTTTCAATGTCCTAAGTCTTAGAATTTCATACATTCCTTTTTTAACCTTACGTCAAAAGGGAGATAAAGTCCTTTGGAAGCAGTTTTCAGGGGTCCCCCACATTATTACAGAGATATTTTTCTATGAATTTCCTTTGAACTCACATAAAAACTGTTCATTATTGGAATTCAGATATCCAGGGCTTAGCAGTGAAGCCAGCTTCCTTTGATACGCGCTTCTCAAGTGCATTCATACTAATCCCCACGAAATGCACTGAAATCTCATTGGGGATGGGAGCTATGTTTTCAAAATAGCAATTGATGACAAATATAAATGTTTTACATTTTGCCTATAGTTAATCAGCACTTTTCTTATTGCGTAAATGGTTTTAAAAGTAAGTAGGAAAACAACCAAATGACAATAACAATGTCAAGTGTGAACAGCAGCGGCGGCAGCAGCACAAGCAATACCTTCTACTCCTCTCTGATTCTTTCATTGCTAGATGCAGGAGGAGTTGGGAAGCTGGAATTACCTGAAAGTCAGAGGTCTCTGCAGGTGCCTTTTAATGTGCTCACTACCTTAACTTTGCATCTTAGCTCTAGGAAGTAGATGATGAAATCTATTGAGCAACGAGTTCCTTCCTTGTTTCTTCTTATCCATCTCATCTCAGGGACATCTTGAGTCCTTTGATGACCCTTAGTGTGACCCCATGATTTCCCCATTAAGCCCACAGAGCCACCTTGCGTGACCTGACGTAGAGGAGTGCTGTTTCACAAACATTTCATTTGTTATGCATAAAAAACCTGATTTTGCACTAAAGTTATCTTGCCCCTGATTCTGGTACCCGCTCTGTCAGTAACTATTTGGAAGGTAGGATACAGTAGCAATCAGTATTTTAAGCAGTATTGTCAAATAATCATAGGTTTAAATCCAAACTTCCACATTGAATAACACCGTGACCCCGAGTAAGGGCATTCAACTTTTCTGGAATCTCTAACACAGTGATTTTTAATGTTTATCTCATAAGGTGGTTGGGAAAATTACAATTTGTGTACTGTCTGCCATACACAATCTGTATGGCATTGGGGATGGTTATTTTTTTGCTTTGAGTCTCAATTTTCTTTATAAAAAAAGTCAAAATAATTTTGCTAATATTCTATGGACTTCCGATTGTTTTAAAGGAAGTCTTGGGGTTACCTTCCATTTTTTTCTGTAGATGATAATTCCAATGAGGAGAAGGCTGTATCGATTAATTTAAAGTAAATTTTCAGCTACTACAGTATGACAATAAATAACATTAGCATTTGTTTTCTAGAGGTACATAGGTCTGGTTATAGTACTAACTTTTGACCTTAGGCAATTTATTTAGCCTCTTAAAATTTCATTTTCCAAATGGAGATAATAAGACCTACTGTATAAAGCTGTTGTAAGAGCAGATGAAATAATACCTGGGAAGCATTGAGACAGTGACTGATGTACACTAATGTCTAATAAATGGTAATATTATTCCCATTACTATTATTGTGCATTGAATTTTTTGAGACATTTTCTGGAGGAAAATGGGCAGCCTGATAAATGTAAGTGATGGAAGGGATTTGTATGAGCTGTTTTTGCTCAAGTCAGAAATACTCACAGCACATTTGGAATAGAGGACAGTTTCTAACTCCAGGCTGATAGCCCACTTATTTTAAGCAATTTTTGGTGACTCGAAATTTTGGGCAAACAAGAACTTCAGATAACTCTTTAGACTTTATTATAGTATCTGGACCTTTAGTATCAAAATAGCAGAAGGCAATTTTTTGCCTTAGCATTTCAGCAATGGGTTCTGCCTCTGTACAGTTAGTACTTTGGGAGAAATTATTTGCCAGCTCAGGGCCTGGATTTTCTTTTTTTCCTCTGTGGTATTTTCTCTAAGGGTGGGCTCTCTCCTCTATATTCGAATCAGCTTCTGATTACACCACATTTTCTTACCCTCCCTCGATCCTACCATTTATGGCCATTAGTTCATAAGTATAGACTCCACCAACAGCACAAAAACATCTTTTTATTTCCCCATCATTTTCACTCACATCCCACCTTTATTAAATCTATGTAATAGAAAAATCTGAGCCAGGTGCACTGGGACATGCCTATAATCTGAGTTCTTGAGAGGCTGAGACAGGAGATTCGTAGGTTAGAGGCCCGCTTGCCGTAACTTAGTGAGACCTTGTTTTAAAATAAAAAGAAATTTGGGCATGGTGCTACACGCCTGTAATCCCAATACTTGGTAGGCTAAGACAGGAGGATCGCAGGTTTGAGGGCAGCCTCAGCAATGCATTGAGGTTCTCAGTGATCTAGTGAGACCTTGTTTAGAAACAAAACAAACAAAAAGGGCTAGGGGTGTAGCTTGGAGGTAGAATGCCCCTGGGTTCAATCCCTAGTACCACAACAAATAAATAAATGAATAAATATAAAAATAAAAAGGGTTGAGGGTGTACCAGAGTTAGAACCCCCTTGGGTTCAATTTGCAGTACCACAGACACATACACGTACCTTCCAGGTGAAGGGGGGACCAGCAAGAACCCAAAAGGGAAAAGGTTTCAAATAGTGTAGGGAACTGAGAAGGATGAATTAGGGATACGAGCACCCTGCCACATTTGCAAGAAAGTTTAGTTTTTAAAGGATCTCAACCCATTTGGCTCAGGCAGGTAAATTTCTTCCTAAAAATCTCTCCAGAAATTGTGTTTATAGCTCCTTCCATAATCATCAAATATTTGCTTTCTAGAAAGGAAATTCTATGCCAAATAAAGAGGATCCCTTGTGTTTAGTATTACAACAAAGTAAAAATACCAAACAAGGCGGTTAAGTTAAAAAAAAATAACTACACTGAAACACCCTTTACTAAGTCCTATTAATGTTTTTTGGGGAAGTAGCATTACGCACTTCTGGTTAAGGGTTGATCATCTCTGTTAGGGACAGTTTCACTGCAGAACAATTTATGTTCCTCCTCCCCAGATGCCTCCAGTTCTCCCAGAGGTCTTAATTTTTACTCAACTAACCTGCTACAGAAAACATAGATTGCTTCGTTTTAAGTGTTGTTTTTTTTTTAAGTTCAACTGAAAAATGTCATGCCAAAAAATTGTGCCGGTTTATCGGGTAATTTTATTATTAGGCTACTTTTGTAGTCCTTTTTCTAGAGTTTCCATTTACAGTATATGGAGATATGCATAGTTATATGCTTAACACCTTAATAGGACCTCGAATATTTTGGAAACAGTTCCTTGTTCAACACAGATGTACAAAATACTGTGTTAAATGCTCAACATGAATTATTTATCTCCACAATGACCTGCAGAGGTAGGTTCTATTATTACAGTTAATCCTCATTATTCCTGGTGTCTGAACTGCAGATTCACCTGCTTGCTAGAATTTCTTATAAGTCCATGGCACGCACAGAGTGGGGAAAATTTGAGGTGCCCGATGTGCATGTGCCCAGCTAAGGTGGCACAAAATGACACTCTGCCTTCTCGTTGAAGCTCTCATATGGTAAACCGGCATCCTATGTGCAGTCTATTTAGTGCTGATGCCTTTCTATATTTTTGTGCTTACATTGATGAATTTATCTTTTAAAATAGCACCAAGCATAGCCTAAAGTACTCTCTGGTGTTCTTAAGCTCAACAGGCTGTGATGTACCCTATGGAGAAATACATGTGTTAGATAAGCTTTGTGCAGGCATGAATTATAGTGCTGGCATCTGGGGTCAATGTTAATGAGTGAACAATGTATATTAGATATGGTGCTCTGAAACAGAAACACACATAGAACAAGGTTTTGACCAAAGCTTTGCAGGAACTTAACCCTGTACTTCCCCTGGGAGCAGCGGTCCATTCTTCCTAACCCAGTGCTTGCCACGACTTTGGAACAATACTTCCACAAACAATGGGAACCAACTGGTATCTCCATTTTGTGGATGAAGAAGCTCAGACCTATGGTCATGTGGCCAAAGATATTTGTATCTAAGGTTGTATTTAAGTGGCTTCCACTCCATTCAGTTGAATGACCTCAGTGCTCTGCTGCCTCCAAAAACCAAGTCTAAAATTGTCCTTTTGATAATTTCTATACCTTTTCCTATTGTTCCTGTTTTCTATGTCAGCCATTTAAATTCTGAGAAATATTTCTTCTACTTAGAGTTTGCAATGTCTTCTTTTCTGGTTGCCACTGGAGTATAGGAATTGGGGCTGGTTCTTAGGGACAGACTGGGACTGGTGTTTGCATTTCTTGGTCCCCCATCACCTACTCCCTCCAAGAACAACAGGAAGTGTGGCCAGGTGATGGAGCAGGCAAAGGAAACATTAGTTCTTGTATAAGGTCAGAAGTATTGTCAACCTTTTTTAAAAAATTTTTTTTGTGGTCCTGAGGATTAAACGCAGGGGCATTCTACCTCTGAAATACACCCCCAGCCCTTTTTTATTTTTTGTTTTGAAACAGGGTCTTGCTAGGTTGCTGAGAGTCTTTTAAATTGCTGAGGCTGTCTTTGAATCTGTGATCCTCCTGTCTCAGCCTCTCAAGTACTGGGATTACAGGTGTGCACCACTACACCTGGCCAACCTTCGTTTTTATTATCAGGAACTGTGAACAAAGTACCTCCATGAAACTCAGTATTATTACCTACATTTAATCCCTTGGCCAACAATTGATTCTTTGATATTTGTTTCAACCTACCCACAATATTAAACACACATCCACAACTTTCTGAAAAAAAAAAAAAAATACCTGTTCGCAGTTGCTTAATAAAACGGAAGCGTTTGCAAATTGCTAACAACACAACCATTCTAACAACCGGGCACATTTCTGCTTAACAAAAGTGGGTGCACACACACCTTTACTTGCAAACTTTTGTTCTCCCAGAGCTCTGATCTTCCAACCATTAACATTTGCATTCTCAAATTTACTTCATGCCTCAGAAATTACTTTTTTCCTGAATACAAAAATAATATGCAGTCATTGTAGACTATTTGAGAAATATAGAAAACAAAGAGAAGACTGTAGAAGGCATTTGTTAGTTCTCTCACTCACATTTAATTCCTCTTAGCATGGGGGTGTACTTTATTAGTTTCTTTTCTCTCCTAGGATTGATACAGAACATAATACTTGATTCTGAACTTTTAAACTTATTATTATACTATAAAGATTTTCCAATTTAAGATATAGTTAGTACTATTTAAATAATAGCAAAATATTCTAGGATAAAGGTTAATTTAATCACAAATTATTTTAGAATTTCATATAGCTTTACATTCAGATACTTTACTTGTTTTTGATATTATACGACAATGCTACAATAAGAATCCCTTATAGCAAGACCATGGACGCATCTCTGATTACTTTGTTTGGAAAAAGTACTCAAAATGAAATCAAGAGATTAACAATATCCACATTTTTGAGATCTTACAATGTAAATATTGTTTAGTATTAAGTATATTTTTAACGGAATTTCCTGAATGCCAGCAAACATATTTGCTATGTGGTAGACAGATAGGGTTAGACCTAGGGAAATATATTTCAAGGAACGTGTTTTAGGAAAGAAATCACTATCTCTTAAATCTCTTGAGTGTTGATGATAGACTAGGGAAAATTAGAACCAGATTTGAGGTGAAGAAGCTCTGTGTGTTTGTGTGGCTGTCATAAAGAACCCACTTTTTTTCACAGCAAGTTCCAGACCCCCCAGATGTGGGATGTATACTTGAACAAGTTAGAGTAATTGCTGTTATGGAATAGTGACTTTTGAACACCTTATCCTGATTTTCTGCTTAGAACCTGCCGTCTTTCCTTTATCTGGCCAATACTCAATCTGGAGCTCAGGACACTCATAAAAATAAGCAATTTTTGCAGGTGTGGTTGCTGCAGGGCAGAGTTCCACTGGGTAAATTCTCCTTCATGATGAATAGAATCGTTAAATCAAGAAGTTCTGTACCTGCAGCTGCAAGGATCTATTTTCATCTCTTGGAAAGATAGCCATTGTGTCATCACAATGACACAATGACAGTGGCCTCTGTCATTAAGTTGTGACTGTTCTGCCTAGAGAAAAATGGCCACCACTAGCACATCAATCTTCCTACTCATGGAGTAACTAATGATCAATTCTTAGTGTGAGCTACGTGATGCTTCCACCTAGCAATAAAGAAACAGATCTACCCAATTGCCCCTCCGATTGTGCGAGTATGAAATGAATTAGATCCCATAAAACATTACACATGGTTTATATGCTAGATCAAAATTTCCTTTTGCATACGAACAAATCAGATGACAGAGAGCAATAGCATTCTTCCTTTTTACCAAGGAAATTTGTATTGTGCTTATTTTTAGTTTATGCATGACCGAATTTGCCGCAAGGACAAGAATTTTGATCCTTCTTTTGCTTTCTGAGTAGTAGTGATAGCAACAAATGGTTTTTACCCTTGGAACTGTGCTTGTGTTGAAACTCACTTATGCATTGACAAGCAATTTTTTTTTTTTTTTTTTTTGAGGTACTTGGGATTGAATCCAGGGGCATTCTACCTCTGAGCTACACCCCCAATCCCAATCCTTTTCTTTTTTAATTTTTGAAACAGGGTCTCATTAAGCTGCAGAGAGCCTCACTAAGTAGCTGAGGCTGGCTGGGAACCCGGATCCTCTGGTCTCAGCCTCCCAAGTACTGGGATTACAAGCATGTGCCACCACACCTGGCTCTTAACAAGCACTTTAAATGCTGGTTGTCAGAGTTGGCCAAATTTCTCAGCAGGCTGCTTGTCTTTGAGGCCCAAACTTCCTCTTCTTGTATACTTTCTTCATTTTCTATTGTTCTCACTTCCTGTCTTGCAACCTGGTCACACAGGAGAAGGATTTGATAATTTTTCAGTAAGATGATAATAATCTATGTGACCCCTTTCCTAGAAATATTTACATTTTAAAGTAGGACCACAATAAAGCAGACACGTTAGCAAAAAGGAAATCAACTTAGTTTGGGTATATTAGTCAGCTTTTGTCATCATGACAAAAATACCTGGAAGAACAACTTAGAGGAGGAAAAGTTTGCTTGGGCTCATGATTTCAGAGGTTCAGTCCATGGTCAGCTGGCTGCAAGGGAGAAATATCACAGTGGCAGTGAGGGGCAAAGAACAGCTGCTCAACTCAAGGCTGCTGGAAGCAGAGGAAGAGTCAGGAAGCAGCCAGGGACAGATACAGTCCTCAGGGCCATGGCCCTAGAGACCACCTCCTCCAGTGGCGCCCACCTCGGAACCTTGCTGCATCGCCAACACATAGGCTTTTCTGGGGGACATTCCATAGTAGTGGGCTTCTATGCCATTGTGATTGGTATGTTTCGAGAGATACATATTTATTTTGGTGTTAAGAGGCATGTGGGAAATGTTAGAATCAAAATTAGAAAAATGTGCTTCTGTAATTCAGTTGTTTTTCTTTGGCCAAAGGGATTGTTGATTAATCTGACAAATCGTCAATGTAAATAGCCAGGTGGTTGGTGGAAGATTCATTCCGTCTTCACTTATAGTTTTGTATGCATTATCTATTCTCCTGCTATTATAAGAGCAGAATTTAGAAGCCGTAAAGATTTGATTAGTATTAAAATCACAAAAAATTCTTTATAGTTCATTTTAGCAAATTTATGCTTTATTATGCTGGAAATGTTTCCATAGCTCATTGTTTTGTTTTGTTGAAGTAGGAAAAAAAAATTTGTGCTTAAGTTAACTTATTTCAATTTCTAGTCAGTTGTGAAACATAAAGGATTTCAGAAGAGATAAACAAGACAAGTGTGTCTGGTCTTCCATGTAAACTCTAGTAGTTATTACTCTTTTAGAATTCATATTTCTTTCTTTCTTTTCTTTTTTCTTTTTGATACAAATATCCACGGTGAATGGCAAGGAACTATTGAAGAGACTATATACAAGTAAACAGGAGTTTTTCTACTGTGATTTCATGGTAGATAGCTTTTAAACTTTCTGCATGCTTTTATTAAGAAGACAACTGTACTTTACCCTTGTGATAATGAGCAGCATGCATGTGAGTCTACCAGAAAACATTTCATGTGTTTTTGCCCTTAATTTTGCTTAAACTCTCAAAAAATGATTTAAAGTAATTTCTTCGTTCTTTTAGGAGAGTTGCCAGTACATATTAAGAAAAGGCTTCATATATGTTTTTATTTTGTAATTCATTTATAATAACCTTTTTTTGTATGTCAGTGTACCAGGAGCTTTTCTGCATGAAGCTACTCGGGTTCTTCATTTACATAAGAAAATAGTTTAGTGCCACAAGAGAATGCGCCTTCTAGCTTTTGTTGAGTTTATCTTGCACAGTTCAGTAGCTAAATTTAGGTAAGATAATAAATGTCATACAATAAGACCATGATTCTGGTCAGAAGTTCCTAATTTCTTAGGCTGCTTCTGAAGAATCCACTTAATTTCTCAAGTTTCATCAAGGGTTGCTCTGATGTCTTAATTTCTTTCATTCATTGTATCCAAATACAAATAATCTTCACTTTAAGGAGTTCCATTGACACATTGGCATTGTACTGTTTTCTAAAATGAATCATAGCATTTAGAAAGGACATAAATCACCACCAGCAGCAACAATAACAAGAGTAACACCAACAGTGACAACTGAATCCTCACTTGGGTGGGTTGAAGTAAATCCATCTTTGTGAGATTTCACAGAGCAAAGATGGAGGACAGATGTACCACTCAAGAATGTGATTGTTAAATACATGGACCCACAGAGGACTGAATTAAAAAATGGGGCAGTCGCGCAAATTAATAATTAGCAAAAGAAGCTGACCACTGAAATGGACAGGAAACTCCTAGGAAATTGTTTTTGAAACTGGCTAGGGAAAAAGTCATCCTGTGTTCAGAAAGAAAAATGACTTTAAGTGCTGATCAAATGCCAGTCCTTGAGGGATTAAGGCCTTATCTGGCCTTATCTGAAGGGAAGTATGTAATGGGATTTCTAGAGAAGGCAAATAGTGTTCATTTAGTGAAAACTGAAAGGAATGAGTGTTGCTGTATGAACTTAAGGAGAAATGAAAACTACTGTGGCATCATGATGGACTGCTGCCAGCTGGGGAGGTGGGAAAGGCTCGGCACAAGAGGCAACATCCAGGCAGTAGGTGGGATGTGCTAAAGCATAAAGCAGAACTTCTCAATGTCTGTCGGAAGCACCAGGAGTCCACTCTCAAAATACAGATCTCTGGGCCTCGACAGGTAGCTGGAGTCAGACTCTATGGGCAGGGACTGAGAACGCACCCCAAGAACACATTCGAATGCTCGCAGAAAGGTGCATTGAACCAGTGCTATGGGGAAAATACAAAAATTTCCAGATTTTCCCTGAAAGAAGATCCTCAATGGAATTTAGAGATTCTGGAGGGATATGGCAGACTGTGTGGTTGCCACAGTCGGAAACTTTTGAGGAGTTCCAGTGATCAGGGGTGTGTTGGCATCACTCTAAAGTCCTATATTCTGCCCTTTCTACCAGAAAGAAAGAATCTCAAGACTTGTTGGGCCTCTTTCGATTCTAGAAACAGCGTATTCCACAGCTGGGAATGCTGCTCCAGCTCCAACACTAAGCAGCATAATAGGCTACTTGCTGGCTTTGAATGTGGCCAGAGTAGAAGAGGTCTCTGCAGCAGGTGTTGGAGGTATGAGCGGGGGGGACAGATGCCGCATGGGTTGTGGCAACGCCATTTTATCAGCAATGTGGAATATTGTGCCTCTTGAAAAACATTTTCTGGTGTGCTGCTGGCCCCTGGTGCAGACAATGGCTGGCCGCTGGTAGAGATCGTGGAAAGCAAGTGACCCCACAGTTGGATCTGTTCCTAATGAGTTGGGCAGACCCAGTAAGTCACAAGATCAGCTGGGAATAGCAAGCAGGTACGTCTAGGAGTGAATATGAGCAGCACTAGCAGGCACGAGCAAGCGGCATGCGCTGACCACTCTTCCAGAGCCCCAGGCACCCACAGCGACTGTACAGTCCACTTTTTGCTTCTGATGACAGCTGTGTAGAGATACCGCAGGAAGATGAAGAAGCCCTGTTGCTTTCGGGCCCGTGGTGCGGCAGCACACCATGGTGGGAGGTATGTGGCAGAGCAAAGAGGCCCACCCCATGGCTGCCAAGTGGAAGACTGGGAGAGGAAAGGGCTGAGATCCCATTCTGCCCAGCAAGGGTATGACCCCAAAGACCTGAAGACCTCCCGTGAGGCCCTGCCTTTGAAAGGTTCCAATAGTGCTACTTTGGGGAACAAGGGGCCTTGGAGGACATTTAAAACCCAAAGCAGAGCATGGACTGTGCGCCTGAAGGTGAAGATCTTTGTACCACGTGTTCACGCCCATGAGACAGTGACCCTAGAACAGGCATTAAGCAGCCAAGCAGGTAGATTGACACAGCTAGTTGACATCAGCCAGCTCCTGTCATTTAGCCCTTGTCCTGGTCCATTTAGTGTTGCTAGAACAAAATACCTGGGGGATTTTATAAAGGAAAGAGGTTTATTGAGCTTGCAGCTCTGGAGGTTCAAGAACATGGTGCTGGCATCTGTTCAGCTTCTGGTGAGGGCCACGTGCTGCTCCATGCACGGCAGAAAGCCAAGTGGGCACAAGTGGAGAGAGATCATGTGGTAGGAAAGCAGCAAGAGAGAAAGCTGGGGAAGCAGAAGAGGCTTTATTACAGCCCTCTCTTGAAATGACTAACCCACTCTCATGGGAACTACATTAATCCCTTTGCAAGGATGAGACCACATGGCCTAATCACCTCTTAAAGACCCCACCACTGCTTAATACCATTATGGGAATCAGATTTCAGCATGAGTTTTGGTGAACAAGCCATGTCCAAAACATAGCATCGGCCTAGCGCTGACACAATGAGCTCATGGATACCGTCACCATGGTGGCCTGCATGGGTCTAAAAGCATGGACTCCCACTTACGGAAGCCCACACAGCCACGGCCACTGTGTAACGTGCCATCGAGGGAGACACAGCCCTAGAGATACGACGCCCTGACCTGGTGCGCTCCCCTTCCTCATGCTCCACCCCACACCTGCCCACGGTGGCTCCCGTCTGTTCCACACTGTAGTGAGTTGTAAGTTTTTTTTAAAGCTTCATGCTTTCCTGATGCGACCAGCTTATCACACTCACACACCTCGCTCAGGAACCAGGCGTGTGAGTGTGATACGCTGGTCGCAGCCACAAGTTCCTCTCCTTGCTCCCCCCTATGACCTAATGACTTTCAAGTGCACTAGAAAAGTCCTCCCAAAAAGTGCCTTCGTGTCCTCCAGCAGGGTCCCCTAGAAAGGCACTTGCCCACGACCCTCACTCTTGCTCCCCGCCTAGGAGGCGGAGCTGCTTTCCAGGTGCCTCCTTCCGTCACCCCATGTGGTATGCGGTGTATCCCTCTCTCGGGCCGTAAACTAACAAACCTTTAATTTATATTCTCTCCAAGTATAATTTATTTATTATATATATACATATATATATATATACATATATATATTTACTGGTGCAATGTATTTGTACATGATAGCAAGATACACAGTGGTATACATGCACAAAACATTATTTAGTCCGTTTTCCTCCCTGTACCTCTCCTGCTCCCCTTCTGCTGCTCTACTGGTCTCCCTAATTTTCATGAGGTTCCTTTTCTTTCCTATTTCCTCTCTACTTTCCACAGATGAGAGAAAACATGTGACCTTGATTTTCCGAGTCTTGATTTCTGATCTCACTTAGCATGATAGTTTCCTGTTCCATCCCTTCCAAGTATAATTCATCCCTCCCTCCTCTCTCCCTCCCTCCCTTAGTACTGTGGATTAAACCTCTGAGTTACATGAATACCCCTTTCTATTTTGAAACAGGGTCTCACTAAGTTGCTGAGGACCTTGCTAAGTTGCGAGGCTGGCCTCAAACCTGAGATCCTCCTATCTCAGCCTCCCAAGTACTGAGATTACAAGCATGTGCCACCACAACTGGCTCCAAGTATAATTTCTAAAGTGTTGGAGAGATCTTTAAAAACCTTACAAAGGGGACTTAGTCCTCCATTTATAACACAGGGCCTCAGATTCACTCTTTTTTTTTTTTTATTATTGGTGCATTGTAATCATACATCTTTGTTAGGTACAAGCTGGTAAAGGCATACATGCACACATCTCTCATTTAACCCTTCCCCAATTCCTACCCCACTCCCTCACTCGCCCTCCTCCTCCCTCCTTCCTAAGTTCAGTTTAGTGATTGACTTTGATATGTTTGTGAAAGTACATCATATGCATTAGGGTGTTTCCTCCTTCCCCATCCCCCCCCCCCCCGCCATCACCTTCAGTTAAGTCACCTTCTTTGTTCATCTAAGGTTTCTTCTTCATCTGGAGTCCCTCTTATGTCCCACTTTCTCCCTAGCTTCCACATATTAGGGAGAACATATGATTTTTTACTTTTTGTGACTGACTAATCTCACTTAGCATAATGTTTTCCAGTTCCATCCATTTCTTCTTTATGGCTGAGTAAAATTCCATTGTGTACATATCCCATAGTTTTGTAATCCATTCATCTGTCAATGGACATCTTGGCTGGTTCCATAGTTTGGCAATTATGAATTGTGCAGCTATAAACATAGATACACATGCATTGGTCTGATAGTTTGGTTTCCATTCTTTTGGGTAGATACCCAGAAGTGGTATTGCTGGATCATATGGTAGGTTCATTCCCATTCATCTGAGGATCCTCCATACTGTTTTCCAAAGTGGTTGCACTAATCTGCAATCCCACCAACAATTTATTAGGGTTCTCAGATTCACTCTTAAAATAGATTCTTGAAAAAAATCTGGGAGATTATTCCATTTGCAAATAAATATTATCACAATATTTAGAGTTCTTAAAGAAAACTTTCACTTGTTGAGTCACACAAATTTCATTTTTAGTCTTAGTAGAGATATGGTTTAACCTAAAATTATTTTGGTTGTCTTTAGACAGCTCATAAGTTGACATTTATTAAAGAGATCAG